>WAAD01041146.1:5429-31593 GCA_013389945.1 Fregata magnificens | reverse complement strand
CTGGACGCCAGGTGCCCACCAAAGCCGCTCTATCACTCCCCCTCCTCAACTGGACAGGGAAGAGAAAATATAACAAAAGGCTCGTTGGGTTGAGATAAGGACAGGGAGAGATCACTCAGAAATTACCATGACGGGCAAAACAGACTTGATTTGGGGAAATTAGCTTAATTTATTAACAATGAAATCAGAGTAGGGTAATGAGAAAAAACCCCAAGTCTTTAAAACACCTTCCCCCCACCCCTCCCTTCTTCCTGGGCTTAACTTTACTCCTGATTTTCTCTACTGCCTCCCCCACAGTGGCGCAAGGGACAGGGCATGGGGGTTGCGGTCAGTTCATCACACGTCGTCTCTGCTGCTCCTTCCTCCTCAGGGGGAGGACTCCTCACACTCTTCCCCTGCTCCAGCGTGGGGTCCCTCCCATGGGAGACAGTCCTCCACAAACTTCTCCAATGTGAGTCCTTCCCACGGGCTACAGTTCTTCCTGAACTGCTCCAGCGAGGGTCCTTTCCATGGGGCACAGTCCTTCAGGAACAAACCGCTCCAGTGTGGGTCCCCTGCGGGGTCACAAGTCCTGCCAGCAAACCTGCTCCAGCATGGGCTCCTCTCTCCACGGGTCTGCATGTCCTGCCAGGAGCCTGCTCCAGCGCAGGCTTCCCACGGGGTCACAGCCCCCTTCGGGGCACATCTACCTGCTCCGGCGTGGGGTCCTCCATGGGCTGCAGGTGGTATCTGCTCCACTGTGGACCTCCGTGGGCTGCAGGGGGACAGCCTGCCTCACCATGGTCTTCACCACAGGCTGCAGGGGAATGTCTGCTCCGGCACCTGGAGCGCCTCCTCCCTCTCCTTCTTCACTGACCTTGGTGTCTGCAGAGCTGTTTCTCTCACATATTCTCACTCCTCTCTCCGACTGCAATTGCTGGTGTTGCACAGCCTTCCCCCCCCTTCTTAAATATGTTATTCCAAAGGCGCTACCACCGTTGCTGATGGGCTTGGCCTTTGCCAGTGGTGGGTTTATCTTGGAGCCGGCTGGCATTGGCTCTATCGGACTTGGGGGAGGCTTCTAGAAGCTTCTCACAGAAGCCACCCCTGTATCCCCCCTCCACTACCAAAACCTTGGCACCCAAACCCAATACAGTAACTCTTGAGAATTTGTTCTACTACAAAGAACCCTCTTAGCTCAAGTACTCTTGCTTCAAACAATACTCACTGATCAATACAAATCACACACTGTGTCGGCTGTGTCACCGTGAGCTTTCAACAGCCACAAGGGAATTATTTAAACTACACTTAGGATTATCTATTAAATAACTGAGGATGATAAACGATTTGGAGTGGGAGGAATCCACAACATAATGAAAATGTGTATCAAAACCTGCAGTGTCTCCCATGCAGTATTTCACAACTGTCCAAATGTACTTTACATCATTACGAGGACTGTGAAATCTCTTTCCTGTTTTTACATGAGCTAACTGGCTCTTTATTGAGCATTCCTATAAAGAAAGCCTGGCATGCCTTACACAAAGTGAGCCCATATACATATCTTTAAAAATCACCTTGCTGATCCTTCCTATAATACTCAGACCAGTGTGCATGTGGTCTTGCCACAGAGGGGAGATAAATCAATAATTTGTCTTTATATAAAACTGAGCCAGATCTGCACTGATATAATAAGTTGACTGAATTTTTTCCCCACTATATTAAAGCTGAAACAGGGAAAAGACATTCCTGCTTTTAGAAAGGCAAAATAATGCAAAAGCCTGATATGTGAACTTGGTATTTCATGCCAACCTGTGACATCAAAGCTGAAGTATTTTTTTTAACATGCACCTTCTCTTTGGGGCATTTCCTTTGAGCTTTCAAAAACTGCCTACTCTTAAGCATCAGTTAAATAATAACTGAAAATNTGAAAAAATGATGTCACCAATACGAACAGTTTCAGCAGAACTTTAATTAAAAAAAAGCATACCTTCATTCAAACAAAAACAGTGAAATGTTATAAATTTTGACCAAAAAATTGATTGTTTTGGAATATTTAGTTTTGGTTACAGTGTTCACACCTTTCATTTAAATCTTTCTCCGTGCTGTATGAGAAGCTGAGGGACTTCACCTTTTTCTTTTTTTGTTTGATTTGAATAAAAAGTGAATATGAAATAGCAAGAAATATTTAATATTGCTGATATAAAATGAAAGATTTCAAATGTTCTCACACAAAGTTTGTGCCTTACCTCACCAAACTAGATATCTGTCAGCTGGACACCCTTTATCATCAATGAACGTAAGTACTCTTCATATCTAGCCTAGGAAGAGATGACCTGCACTACTGACATACACTGTTGTTTCCAGTGATGATAAAACTAAGAGAGCAGATACATATGTCTACATTGCCAATATTGGAAGCTTGATAAGATTAAACACATCCTAAATACAGTAGCAAACATTACATCTGAGGAAACGTTAACATGTCTCATCTGATGATAGCGCAAATCTGAACATATGAAGGTGCAATTCCGCCATCACTGCTGTGGTCTGGCACTAAAACAGCCGTTCACATTCCCCCTCTCTACCCCAAACTTCCTTCCATAGTCAAATGACCAGGCAGCAGCAGAATGTCAGATCACCTCATTGATCAAAGGGGAAGAAACCAGAGGATTTCTTGATGGGTTGTTTACCTTTCTGTCAGATCAATAGCTTCAGCCTATCCCCTGTATCTGTACAGTTGCTGCATCTGAAACGGAGTGGGAACACACACCTGGGAATTAGGGAGGAGAAGCTTTCAGCTAGATCAGACTGAATTTACAACACTTTGCTAAGGCTAACTGTGCATATTAATATTAGCATCTTAGCAAGGAGAAGCTGTCCAGAAAATGGTCAGAGAATTTTGGTTCTCACGATACTGGGCTTTGCAAGGTATCAGCTCAGGGTAGTAATGTAAATAATTTCTATTTTGCTCTATTAATGCCCTCCCTGTTTTGATGCAGTAACATTTTGGAGAGGTCTTATACTGAATAGATAATTTCAAAGAGTTGGCAATGGAAGAGGTGAGATTCTTGCCTTCTCCAAAAAGATGGAAAAAAGAACGTATGAGGTGCTTTCTCCTGGAAACGTGAAGGGCAGGTTCCAGCAAGCAAACAAAACCAGATACAAAGTCAAGAGCTGGTATCAGGGTAAGAGGAAGCCATTAAGCCATTTCCATTATGGTACTAGCACTCATTTTTAGATCTAAAACTAGATTTTAATCTCCTGAGAAATTTAACATGACATGCATTGTCCTTAATATTTTGGAAGGCAACACAATTAGCAAGTAGCCAGTAGCTTGTACAACAGAACTTTATTTCATTCTTTACGTGCTCCAATACTTGCTAGGATCGTAAGATTACTGAAAGTTAAATGGAAGGAGAGAGTTTGCCATATAAAAACATCTACTCTCAGGCAGACCTTCTTACAGTAAGCTCATACGTACAACAAACCAAGGCTCAGCTTTTTTTGTAGAGAGGGAAGTTCATTCACTGGCCTGTGTAGCTCAGTTCTTTTCTGGTTTGGTAATATCTGAGAAATAATCCGTTGGCTTTGGTAGGCATAAAACTGTAGCAGAAGTATTATGAACCATCCTACTGACTCCTAATTATGTATTTCTTAACTTACAATTTTTCATACAAAAGACTAAGAACTAATCAAATTGAGGAAACAATTGCAACGGAATGAGAGGTGTCTATAGTGCTCCAAATGATTATGTTTATACCGTCTTTAAAATGAGAATGAAAACTGTTTCATCACCAGCTGTGGGCAATTCACATTCCCAAATCATTGAAATCAAGACATTAAACTATCTTTCTTAAAAAAGGACTTTTTTTTTTTTTCTTTTTAGAAAGAAAGAAGAATTATTTTAATGCATTTAATTTGAATAAAACAGCACAGCACAGCTATCAAGAACTCCACCGGTAACTACTGCAATCTAGTGGCAAACACCTAGTTAGGTGCACATCATTAAAACTAAAACACCCAAAGAGGCTATATCCTAGAGTCAAGTAGAATAATTAGCTTGAGAAGCAGGACTTGATTTTATTAAAGAGCATCAGTTGCAGTATCAAAATGGCTGTTTGGACTCATCTAGACTTAAAACTCAGCACTGAAAGGAAAATTGGCTTTATTGAATCATTTCTCACAAGAAAAACTGTCCCAAATTAATCTCATTTCATCTGCAGAAATAAAACCTCACCAGTTTGTGAGAAATTCCTTCTTTTTGTTAGACTAGATCCCTATCTCCAAAGTGAAAACAAATGTTATAGACTCATACATATTTCTCCAAACGTACAAGTAGCTTGTTTCCTGTAGAGCTATGGCCATAGTACTTTACCTCTCTAAGTATCTGTTTTACTCCCCCATCTTCCGATTCGTTTGTTTAGATGGAAAGCTCTTTGAGCAGCAGGACGTTTCCACACTAGTACAATAAGAACTGTCACACTGTGTAAAGCCACAGGTCACCATAGCCCAGTCTCACCTCTGACACTGGGCAGCAGCGAACACCCAAGGCAAAACACAAGACAAGCGCATATACAGAATTACTGTTCCCTGCTCCAGTAATCTGTAGCTTGGGGATTTCTGAAGCTGAAGACATAGGAAGTACAGACCACTGTGCTTAATATTCAACTGCTCACGCTCTCTGCAAACATCTTTCACCTGCACGTATCCTCCATGACCGTGTTTGACCTCTTTTTAGGTTTACATTTTAGGCCTCCAAAACATCCCATGGACCTGAATCACATAATGTAACTATGACATCTCAAAATACAGGGGGGTTTTGTTTGTTTTAAACCACCTGCCTGATAATTTTACCAGGTTGCCCTGATGCTTTAATTCCAAGGAACAGTGAGAAACCATCTTCTAATTATCTTCTCCCTCTCCCCTCATCATGATTTTCTAGACCACTTTCATTTCTCCTTACTCAACTTTTTTCCAGGGCTTTTTCCAGACAGTCCAGTCTATTACAGTCCTCCACCCCTGTTTAGAAGCTGTTATATATTCTCCTTAGTCTTCTCTGAATCTTTCCTATTTCTGACCTGGGTGACCAGAACACTACAAGTACACCATGAAATTGTATACTGACACATGGAATATACAACCATGTTTGCAGAGCCCAATACTGTAACTCATTATAATGACAGCTTTCAAGAAAAAGCCACCACCTTCACAGGCACTAGGGTTTTTAACATATACTGGATGTAATCCACCTTTTCGCCGCTTTGCTTAAAAAAAACCCAATATATTCCATATACCAAATAAGCATCCTTACTACATATGGCCTCCAGTCAGACAACGTATTTTATGCAAAGCTGTTCAGCAAAATGCAACACAGAAGTAATGGGGAGGAGATATTTGGAAGGATGAAGAATTAATACACTTACTTTCAGCGCCTCTGTGCTGGTAAACATCAGCACTGGAAGAAACCAGAAACAGAAGAGAGGCATATGCAAATGCCACAACCTCCTCTTTTGCAAAGTGAGTAGAAAGACTAAGGAATGATTTTGACTACATGAATTTCTAACAGCGACTAAAACTTTCCACAGAAACCGTACAGAATCTAGAGGTGATAACAAAAAGATGACTCCTTTTGTTCCTTATGAACTCCATTTATCTCATGTTCAGCCCTCCCAAAGGCACTGTCCTTTGACAGAGTCCTACCTTTCAAGTAAATAAGAAAACCCATGGACAACAAAGATAAAAGAGAACTGCTTATTCACTACGGACATATGATTAGAGGAAAACTGTGAGTCCTGGTGATAGACCTTCTGGCCTCAGGCTGCCACAACTTCCTAACTGAATTATGACTAGTCAAGCAACACCATACCCATCTTCTCCTTCCTTTCAGTAATTTCTCACCTGCTTGTTCTTATAATATATATAAAAACTCAAAATACACTTGGATAGTAGCTCTGCATAACAGAAACTGCCCAATACTCTTGTTTCACGGCTTTGATGTGGAAAACACTGTTGCCAGTCCCCTTTCCCTTATTCCCCCTATCTGTAACTGCTTCATTTTTTCTCGCAGTTGTTGAGATTCCAATTTCTGCAAGAAGTTCTGTTGGAGAAAAAAGAAAAAAAATTTAAAAGGCTACAAAAAAGATAAGCAGGCAATCTGGTTCTGTTCTCCTCATGCAAAAAAGCTTAGACGTAGGAAGTCTGCATCCTCCAGCTTAGTGTCACAGCACCTCCAAGAACTGCTCAATTTTGATCCCTGCTATGAAACTGCCACAGCTAAAATATTAGGTTCAAATCATTGACACATACACAGAATCAGCCGCTATTGAGTAGAGCTGTGCCATGAGAGGTGTGGGAACATCCAAATTTTTCAACATTTGAGAGAAAGTAGAGTTTTTTCAGGTACGTGAAGCCTACGGAGCACAGTACAGAGGAGGCACAAGTCTTCCCTATGTTCTGTCCTTGAAAGGACCTCTCTGTGATTTTGCTCATGATCACAGTTAAAAACAATGTACTTGAATCTCAACTTTTCTTGCTAAAATAACGCAGTCCAACAATAGCTGTTTTCTATGTCTGTGATCACATCATGGAGCCCGAGTAGTTAACAGACGTATTTCACAGTTCTAGTAAGAGCTCACTGATATTCATTTGCTCTTTAACTTCACACATGCATTTACAAATAAGCCATATAAAGGCTGTGGTTGAAAAGGAGCAGATGATATATTCTTCATAGCATGTCTAAGCTGGCAGCAAGTAAATGAATGTTATGATTTAATGAGGTTGCAGTTTCATTCAAAACAAGTACAGCTGACTTTGGTTAGCATCTGGCTTGAAAGAAAATTTCCACTTTTTTTGTTTTGTTATGCAGGCACAAGTTTAATGAAAATGAAGTCAAAATGGTGACTTGTACATTAGTGAAGCTAAGAGTGATTAAGATAAGCAGTAAGTGAAAGGAAACATGGAGCCATAGAACAGCTAAGCCGTGAAATAACTCCTAGTACTAATATAACTCAGACATGATTTTAAAACAGAGAGAAACTCCTGAGGCAGCAGCAAATAAATCAAAGAGGCTACAAGTTCAAAAGCTAACTCTGTATATATGATTCAAAGACTGCATGCTGTCAAGTATCAACAGTACGCAGTATTTTTGCAATAATCTGGCCAAAGGGTTAATGTAATAAATGGTGACAAGCTCAAACAGCCACTATGATGAGAAATATAGACTCAACTTTGGCCTTAGATGCGTGCCTGCAACTCTCATTAACGTCAGGCAGAACTAGATGCATGTGTCTGCTGTCAGAATTTTGCTCACAGACGTCTACTATCAGAAAGTCTTTTGAATCCATTTCCTTCATTACTATTCAGCCTTCCATCTCAGCAGGCATAACCAGATACAGCAACTTCCTTAAGCACTCCAGGAAGCTACCGTCTTCATTTATTTATACAATTATATTTGGCTGCTTTTTTTAGTATGCAAAGGAGGTTGGTATCCTGAAGCACAACATAAATGGTACTCTACTCAACTGGCCTCTTAAGGGTACTTGAAAGCCATACACACATACTCAACACACATTTGGACATTCATCCATTACAGGATCAACACCTAGTTGCTGTGTCAAGTGACCAATGCGCATGTACATGTCACATCGTACGACAGGTGAGCAACTACCACATGATAGGTATCCACCTGCTTACATGAAGGGCAAAGGCCCCAAGGCCTGTGTAGCATAGCTGCCTGCAGCCCCCACGTTAAATACACTGGTTAACAACCTAGCGGTAAGGAGCTTTCTATTACTAGCTGATACTAAACTGAGCCAGGAAGCTGCTTCACTTTTAAAGCAGGATAAGGAGAATGACTTCTTTGTCCCAACTGTTGTACAGAAATACAGCTGTTGAGAGATTTTATCTTCTCCATAGTTTTCCCAGTGATACTTCAGGAGGTTCCATAACTACACACAGAGAATTCCTTTTCAGCGGGACTGCAGCAGGTGGTAGAAGGGAAGTGATCTTTCCACCTTCTGACCCAAAGTACCTCGTCACTGATAGGGACAGCATGTGACCATTTTACCTCAGCTAGGGCTACTGTACTGTTAGAATGATTTTTCTGAAGCTGCAGATGTTGACAGCAGAATTCAGAGAGGTGATAATGTCCAACACAGTACTTCCCTGAAAGTGGAATAAACTTGCCAAAGTCCAGGTCAACAAGGCATTATGCTGCTTACTGAAGCCAAGGCAGGAGTGAGATTACTAGTAGTACTAGTAAAGAAAAATAATAACAATAATGAGACATGTGACAACTAGTTGTTTGTGCCAGCGTTTTCTACACACTGTTTCTAGCATTCAAGGATCTAATTGGCTCAGTTAGATATGACACCATACTAAGTGTAGTAAGTGACACAGGGCTGANCCACACAGAAAAAAAAAATCTGCTAAAAATATCTAAACTCTCCTCCAAATACATACGGGTTGCTTATTTTTCTCTAAATTAAGTTGCCTTTGTTTGATACGGTGGCATGGTGCTTGTTAGTGAGGAGCACATTTTATTATATCCAAAAGTCTACATGCCTGCTCGACCAAATGGTGTGTAGGTACACTACTACAAAGAGAGATTCCTCATGATTTGAGCCTACTCCTTTCTACTGTTAAAATCATTTCGCAGAAGGGTTTCTAATCAACCAGAGGCTGAAATACTGATGTAAGAAAAAAATTCTGATCTAATCCTCAGAAATACACCCATGCTTTTGAATAGGCACTGTCTCGATGCACAGAGAAGGAAGAGAACATTTCATAACAAACTCTACTTTCTAAGAACTGTTAAGAGGAATATTTGCAGCAGGAAACTTTGGGATGAAGGTAAGTAATAAATATAAAATGAAGCTAGAACTGCAGGAGAGGAAATAAAACATCTGCAAATACAGTAGATGGGAATTATGTGCCTAAAGAAGTGAACATTCGTTGTAGATTCTTTAAACATTTTCTTCTTTCTGTGGAAAAACAACACTGGAAAAGGTCATACAAGCCAAGAAACGTTCTCCCTGCCCAAACAAGTTTGAATTTTTGTAAATCGAACTTTTATATGGTCTCCAAAAGAGACCATTGTAATCATTTAGTCTCAGCTCCTGCCTAAACCCAGTCAATTTCACCACTCATTTGTGTGGTGAACACACAAAACTACAACTTGCTGTTGAAAAAAGCCTTTCTCCAGAGAGGAATCCATGCTTGACTGAAAGACTCCAAGTGACAGAGAACCAACCACATTCCCTAGGTAAGCTGCAACTGTTATTACTCTCACTGATAAAAAGGTGCGTCTTACTGCTAGTCCATTTGTTTGGATTTGGCTTCCAGAATTCCACATTACCATAAGGCATTATCTAACAAGCCTCTGTTATCAGAAATCTTCCCCATATCTGGGGGGGTTGGGGGTGGTAATTGAATTACTTTCAATATTTACTTTGGGTTAACTTCATAGCTTGAGCTTTCCAAGTGTCTGCTCATTCTGGCAGGTCTTTTCAAAGTATGTATTTTAAAATAAAAAAACATATTTCACCAACAGCTGCATAAACACTTGCACAAAAATAATACCACCCTGCTGTTTCTACACATTCTTTTTAGTGTTCAAGCATCTCATCTGCTGACTTAGGTATTGCAACATGCTAACTTTACGTTCAGTTAAAATCCCACGACCTCTTTCACTAATTTCCAAACAGTTCCCTATTTTGAAAAAAACTTTTTCTCTTAGATGTATGGCCTAAGAAATCATCTTAGGCTTTTAACAACGTTCAAACATGCTCAGCAATTTAATGCATATGGTAACGAATGAGTAAAACACAAAGATAATTAGATGCCCCATTTGCAGAACAGACTCTAATAGCCAGACTGCAAAAAGAATCTAAAATCTCAAAAGGAGGATCTGAAATCCCTGACCACGAGACGGAAACAACCCACACCATGCTGGGCACTGCCATATGGCAGCACCCCAAGAGCCTGGCACAAGTGCCTCCAAGCACGTTGATTCGGAGCCCAGAAGTCTCTCTGAAAAGCTTCTGTTATTCCAAAATACTACGCAGTGATGAGTGTTTTCAAGTTAAACTCCAGATACCAGAGAAGTCAGTAGAAAGGTACTAGGACAGAGCATTGGATTCCAGTGACTATTTCCAGGTTCACTTCTGAGTTTTCTAGGGAGATGTACCAGAAGAGCATGGTCTGGAAGCCAAGACTGCTTCCCCTGTTCTCTCATCCATGCTTTCCAGATGAAAGCCCTACACAGCATCTCCTCATTTCCTTCTCTTTTACCAACCATGTGCTCTCTGGGACATGACTTTGGACATCTTTTCTACACTGATGCATCACTCTAGAAGCGCCATGTTGAGTGCCCTTTCCTCACAAAAACCTGGTTCTACCTGTAACTTCCAAGCAAGTAGGACATGTGGCTTTCAATTCCCTTAAACTGAGGAAGGTCACACAGTTCTTCCTTCCTTCTTTCCTTCTTCCTTTTTTAACAACAACTAAAATTGCATTTTGTGAAACGTCAAGCTTCAGGGTTGTTTTGCATGCTGAGCACGCTCACTGCTGCAGCACTTTTAGTTGACTCCCGCTTTCTCTTTTTCAATAATCCTAACAGGTTAAGGCAAGAACTGCCAGAGAAACTACAACTTCAGCTGCCTAGGGAACAATTCAGAAAAGCACCTGATGTGCGGTGAACATGTGGATCAGAATTCTACACATCAGTACTTAAAACATGTCTGTGTCATACATCAGGCTTTCTAAAACTACATTAGGAAGGGGCAAAATGTAAGGTGAGTAACAGTATAACCCTTTGATCTAAGTCAACTTTAGGGAAGACTTAAATACATGTTTTTAAGGAAAGGTTTAAAGGTTTATAGTTATAGAGATAAATATAAAATTACTCCTGGTAAAATCTATTCATGTTAGATTCATCTAACAATTTTCTTCACTTAAAAAAAAAAAAAACACCAAAAAAACCACAACCAAACCGGATTTGTTTACCCAGAGACTTTCAAGATTTTTTTTGTTAAAACTGGAAAGATGAGATGTAACACAAGAAAGTAAAAACATGATAAAATGATAGACAGGGAAAAAAAAAAAAGGGCTTAATTAGGAACCATCCCATAGAAGCTTACCAGAAGAGTTTCCTACTGAGTTCTTGAGTTTCTCCTATTACGTATTTTCATTAACTACCATGGCCTAAGAGGAGGGCTACTTAAATCTGCTATGATACAAACTTAGAAGTCATCCTTAATATTCTAAGGAATACTTTGGAGGAACTGGAAATCTTTGCTGTTACAAGGAAATGGGATGAAATGTAGTAGTAAAATAAATAAATAAATATATAAGCCAGGTCCTTAGAAGTAAAGAATGGTAAATTCTTTTGAAAAAAATGAGAATTCATCAATTGCAAACACAAAAGGGGAATGAGATTTCAATAAACTGATGGTAAGTATTTCTTTCCAATTGTTTCAAAACCATGAAAATTCACTTTTAAACATTCTCATGGATAGCTATGCATCAAAAAAGGTAAATACTGAAACTGGTAACTGAATCATCTCAGAGCTCTGCATAACACCCATTTTAAGTATAATACATATTTTAAAAAGTAACAAAATCGCAAAAGCTATATTCTTTAAGAAATATTATAAAATTATATCTTTAGTCCTTGAATCATTTAATTTCCTCCCAAAGATAACAGTTATTTTGGTCTGTTTGACAGCATTATCTATGTACAAAGAGCATACCCTGATGAACCCGATTTCAGTGGTGTTTCAGCTGCATTACTAATAATCTTTTTGATATTCTTTTATTTTAACTATCTGGTCACATAGGTACTGCAATATTCTTCATGCAGAAAATAAAATTGTATAGATATATACTTAGAAAATAATGCAAACCTTTACAAGTAAGCTAAATGCTAAACATGGCTTGTTTTTTAATAAACACAGCACTGACAGCAATAACCTTCAAGAGTTCTTGACATTTTCATCACCCAAGTGATGCTGACTGACAAGAATAAGACTCAAACCTTTCAAACACAGGCCATGACACCACATCTGCTTTTGGTTGACAAAGAGATCCTTTCACACAGAATTGTAGAATTACCATCTTGCTGTGTTGTTACATCTATCAATGAAAATACCCAAATACTATTCATTAGCCCTATCTAATAGGATCCAAACTTGAAAACACTAGACAGATTCTTAGGAACCAATTTTAGGCAGCAGTTACAAACCCTACAGAATGCCTAGTAAAATGAAGACTGTATTTATTTCTTACTTTTATATTAAAAGTGTGTTTAGCATCCTTAAAAAACAAACAAACAAAACAAACAAAAAAAACCAAACCAAAAAAAAAAAAAACAAACCCCACACCAACACACTACCCCCAAACAAATGAAAAACCCCACCTCTTCCTGGGGGAACCATAATGTGTTTATATTTCTGTATAATCTTTGTTGTATTGAGAAAAAACCAGCACTGTAAATAAACAGCATTAAATGTTACGTACAGATACTAGGCATGGCTAACGACCACACACTCAGTTTTGCTGAGAAACACAAACTGCATCAAATAACTAAATTTTGTGGAAATTATACCAGTCTCTTCCATCACTCTTCCTCTATGAATCCCAACAAATATTGGTATTTATACTAAAACAACAATTGGGGGTAACCACTGTAAAAAAAACAAAAACAGGTTAAAAGTGCTTATAAACAGAGCTGGTATTTGTCCATGGCTCTTCTCATTTCAGTGGTTCAACACCGTAATTGTTACAAGCCTTTTGCTTTAAAAATGGTAAAAAACCCAAGCAAAAGTATGTTGCGACTGATCCAACGTAACTGCAAATATACCCAGATGATAAAAAATACACTGTATTTCTGAAGGAGCTATTTCTTTTTTGTATTGTTCAATATAGCTTTTGTCACAGGAATGTATCAGTTAGAAGTACTGTCGCTTTCTTAAAGGGTTATGGATATGAATGGAGTTTTAGTAATCAGGAAAAAATACTTTTTTTTCTTTAATCTGTTAAAGGTAATTTGAAAGGTCTCTCTTTTTCTCTTGTTAAAAATGGCAACACTGAACTGAAATTATGCAAAGGTTCAACAGGATGTAATTTAAGAGTAAGAGGACAGTAGAGTTAAACCTCTATGACAGTTGTCTTGTTTACCTCCTCAGTTCCTTCTCTTCTGTTTTCTTAATTAATAACTGTCCTTTTTAACCTGATTTCCTATGGATCATGTCCTGGCTATGAATGCAAACTTTAAACAGTATGTGTTTTAAATAATAATATTTAATTACTTTTTTTTTTACTTAGACAGTGAAAATTTTAAAATTCACAGATTCTAGGAAATTAGTTCATTTTAGGAAGTATAACTCTCTTTCCTCCAGTCTTGCTGCAAGGATTGTAATATCACAATACAACTTGCACTTTGCTAACCACAGCTCAAGCAAAGAATGAACATTATGAGCCCTTTGGCATACTGGCATGCTATCTAGCAGCACATGCAAAAAATGTTATCAAAATCACTGAACTGTTTATGAAATAATTAGAAGCTAAATATTGTTTGCAGAAATCCCTGGGGAAATACTTTATGTAATGGATAAAGTCAATAAAATGGAATTGTTCATGGAAAATTTCTGACCAGGAAAGAAAGAAAAAACAGGTCAAAGAAATTACTAGCGAAAAACTATTTACCAGTTCAGATCATCACAACAGGAAAAGAAGAGCAATTACATCAGTTGCTGCTTCAGGAGATCAAGTACACATATGACTTGGAATGTTTCAGTTAATAAATTGCATCTATTACAATGTGTTAGAATAAAAAAAGATAATTGTTAATCCGCATTTCCACAAACATTTAAATGTTCAACCCTAATAAAAGGACCTAATTAGACTACCCTGATAAATGTAAATCTCTTCAGAATAGCTGTAAGCAAATACATGTGAATAGATGCTTTCCAATGAGACTTGACAAGCAGAAAGCAGATGGCAACGTGAAAGACTTCAGTTCTCTTGTAAGCCATGTGCTATAAAAGCTGCGAGAGATTTATGTTCAGGTTTGGTAACCTTAGAAAATGTTTTTAACTGGCAATGACTTGAACAAAGATTACCATAAAGAATTAAGAAATACCTTGCATGCTACCAAGGTCCTATGGATTTGGTTTAAAAACTGGTTTGACAGAAGTTTTGTCAGATAACTAAAACCATTTGAACTCTTGGGAAAAAACCTAGAAAAATATTAGAAAAAATACAGCTGCCTGGATATGCTTCATTATGCTACCGTGGCAAGCTTTCTCTGCCCTTGCAAAAAACTTACCTATGAAAACACATGCTCTTCCTTACCTCAAAACAGATTGCCTCCCTGCAGCAAAGGCTTATTATCTGCAAGCTGATCCTTGCCCTATTTATTTAAAAGGCATTCCTGGTTCTTTGCAACCGTGTTTCCCTTTTGGCAAGCAAGGAAATAGACAAGCGTCTGCTAAACTAGCAATGTGAATTTTTAATATAGACTTAGGACCCATATAGTGTGGGAAAAAAGAAAGACAAAGCGAAAGAAATTGATGATGAATAATATCCAGAAACCCAAATAAAATATGAGATGACAAGTTTCAACATAACTCAGGCTGAATGAGCATTTCCTCACCTGGAAATTACAGCTAACAGGACATTTAGCCTTGTATCTTTAACAAAACAACAAATAAAGCCAGGAAAGCAAGCTGCGAACATTGCGAGTCATCAGAGGGTCTCTTGGAGCCCGTCTACTTAGGCAGGGTCCTGTGAGAGGACTTCAGTTGTGCTGAGGAAGGGTTCAAGGTTTTTTGACTTCAGGCATCTAGCTTGGGAGCCCAAATTGGCTGGCTATAAACTCTTGGATGGCTATAAACTCTTCAGAAGGAATAAGCAAGGAAGGAGAGGCGGTGGAGTAGCCCTGTATGTTAGGGAGTGTCTAGAGCTTAATGATGGTGATGATAGGGTTGAGTGTTTATGGGTAAGAATCAGGGGGAAAGCCAACAAGGCAGATATCATGGTGGGATTCTGTTTTAGACCACCCAACCAGGATGAAGAGGCAAATGAATTATTCTCTAAGCAGCTGGGAGAAGCCTTACAATCGCTAGCCCTTGTTCTTGTGGGGGACTTGAACTTACCAGATCTGGGCTGGAAATACAACACAGCGGAGAGGAAACAGTACAGGAGGCTCCTGGAGTGGAAGATAGCTTTCTGACACAGCTGGTGAGGGAGCCAAGTAAGGAAGGCGCCCTGTTGTTTGCAAACAGAGAAGGACTTGTGGGTGATGTGATGGTTGGAGGCCATCTTGGGCATAGCGATCATGAAATGATAGAGTTTTCAATTTTTGGAGAAGTAAGGAGGGGGGTCAGCAGAACTGCTACCTTGGACTTCCAGAGGGCAGACTTTGGCCTGTTTAGGGGCCGGGTTGACAGAGTCCTTTGGGAGGCAGTCCAGAAAGGCAAAGAAGTCCAGAAAGGCTGGACATTCTTCAAGAAGGACATCTTCAAGGTGCAGGAGCAGGCTGCCTCCACGTGCCGAAAGACGAGCTGGCGGGGAAGAAGACCGGCCTGGCTGAACAGAGAGCTTTGAATGAAACTCAGGAAAAAAAAGAAGAGTTTATGACCTTTGGAAGAAGGGACAGGCAGCTCAGGAGGACTACATGGATGTTGTGAGGTTATGCAGGGAGAAAATTAGAAGGGCCAAAACCCAAACAGAACTTAATTTGGCTACAGCTGTAAAAGACAACAAAAAACATTTCTATAAATACATCAGCAATGAAAGGAGGGCTAAGGAGAATCTCCATCCATTATTGGGTGCAGGGGGGAAACATAGTGACAAAGGATGAAGAAAAAGGCTGAGGTACTTAATGCGTTCTTTGCCTCAGTCTTTAACAGTAAGACCAGTTGTTCTCTGGGTACCCAGCCCCCTGAGCTGGAAGACAGGGACAGGGAGCAGAATGAAGCCCCCATAATCCAACAGAAAATCGTTAGTGACCTACTACACCACTTAGATGCACACAAGTCTATGGGGCCAGATGAGACCCGCCCAAGGGTACTGAGGGAGCTGGCAGAAGTGCTCACCAAGCCGCTTTCAATCCTTTATCGGCAGTCCTGGCTAACCGGGGAGGTCCCAGTCGACTGGAAGTTAGCAAATGTGACGCCCATCTACAAGAAGGGCCGGAAGGAGGATCCAGAGAACTACAGGCACGTCAGTCTGGCCTCAGTGCCAGGAAAGGTTATGGAGCAGATCATCTTGACTGCCATCACGGGGCACGTACAGGACAACCAGGTGATCAGGCCCACTCAGCATGGATTTATGAAAGGCAGGTCCTGCTTGACTAACCTGATCTCCTTCTATGACAAGCTGACCCACTTAGTGGATGAGGGCAAGGCTGTGGATGTTGTCTACGTAGACTTTAGTAAGGCCTTTGACACCATTTCCCACAACACTCTCCTAGACAAACTGGCTGCTCATGGCTTGGACAGGTGTACTCTTCGCTGGGTAAAAAACTGGCTGGATGGCCGGGCCCAAAGAGTTGTGGTGAACAGAGTTAAATCCAGTTGGCAGCCCCTCACAAGCGGTGTTCCTCAGGGCCAGTTCTGTTTCATAACTCTATCAACGATCTGGACAAGGGCATCAAGTGCACCCTCAGGAATTTTGCAGATGACACCAAGCTGGGCGGGAGTGTTCATCTGCTTGAGGGTAGGAAGACTCTACAGAGGGATCTGGACAGGCTGGATCGATGGGCCGCGGCCAANCCCCTCAGTACAAGAAAGACATTGAGGTGCTGGAGCGTGTTCAGAGAAGGGCAACGAAGCTGGTGAAGGGTCTAGAGCACAAGTCTTATGAGGAGCAGCTGAGGGAACTGGGGTTGTTTAGCCTGGAGAAAAGGAGATAGGACAAGAGGAAATGGCCTCAATTTGCGCCAGGGGAGGTTTGGATTGGATATCAGGAAAAATTTCTTCACCGTAAAGGGTTGTCAAGCATTGGCCCAGGCTGCCCAGGGAAGTGGTGGAGTCACCATCCCTGGAGGTATTTAAAAGACGTTTGGATGTGGTGCTTAGCGACATGGTTTAGTGGTGGACTTGGCAGTGCTGGGTTTACCATTGGACTTGATGATCTTAAAGGTCTTTTCCAACCTAAGCGATTCTATGATTCTCACTGGACAAAGACCAAGAGGAAGAACAAAGTGAGGAGGGAGACAGTCCCACTCTCTCATTGCAAGGAATTCACAGCAATGTCCTCACTGTCAAAGCAGCCTCGAAGGCCAATGCCTGTGTCTCTGGCTCACATTTTGGCTTGGGGTCTATGAGGATCCAGCTGTGTTTAGAAAAGCAGGGCTTTCTCGTGCCTTGTCAAACTCTTCCAGCACCTCCCTTCATCTTGAGCCGGCAAACATGCCCCCTTAATGCAGAACAAGACCTGCGCTCCTGTGATCCTGCAGGCTCTTTTATTAGGTAGCTGCCTGATTGCCCACAGATGTGTATGCATATCAGTTTCAACTAGGTAGCTTTCACCCTATTTTAGAACTGAGCATCTTCTGCTTGATCGTTTCCCATCCCTCAGTTTTTGCTGCTCACATTTTGCCTTTCTAAACACCTCTCAAGACCTCAACCCCGAGTGAACTGCAGAAACTAATTAGAAAGAAAAGGTGAGCTCTCTCAATCCTTCCACAAGCTGACTTCAGTTATCCTGTGTCTATTTTTTTTCTTACCCCCTTCGGTTAGAAAACAGTACGTCTGTTCAAGTTTTGATCCATTAGTTGGAAAATTAAGCAATTAAAGCAGACAACATCTGTGGACAATGATTTATCAAACATAGTTTCAGGAACCAAAGAGTAAATTGAAGCCAGCTTCAAGAGCTGGAGGCTTAATATATCTTCAGGAAAAAAGAAGAAAATAAAGAGAGAGAGAGAGAGAGAGAGAGAGAGAGAGAGAGAGAGAGAGAGAGAGAGAGAATGAGTCTTCACAGAACCTAAACCTCCTGGCAATTAGAAATGGGAAGATATTTATAGGTGTGATGAAGAACAAAGAAGAAACCATTACAGCAGCCTAGAAAGGGGATCATTTCAGAAGACTAATTTTATTTTAATCGCTGCAGAACAATGTACTCATTTAAGAAATACACCATTACAGCAACAGTCTAGTGATTTGACTTTGTGTGTGTCACTGAATTTAAGCTACGTGGTACAATTCCTGTAGTACTTGACATTTTAAAGTGTTTTTGAGGAAAAAATACAACATTACTGGTGAACAATGATACCTGTTATAATCAAAGGTAATTGTGAAGGTGATTTTGTGTCATCTTGATTAAACAACTAGTTCACAGACTGTTGACAAGTTTAATTAAGAACAAGTTTTATTTTCTCTCCTGCAAAATTAAGAGAGCATTAGAGGGAATGATCACTCCTTGCTGATCTTACCAAGGATTATATCAATATTTGATTTTTTTAATATCAGTAAGCCTCTTGTCCAAAATAATGCAGATCTTGTACACTGATTGGCTTTTAAGAAACAATGAAGCAGCTAAAATAACAACAGTAAATACTTACAATACTAAATAACCTGTGGTTTTGATGGTAAATATAAAAAGGTTTATCAGGTGACAGCTAAAAGATAATTATAATAATGCTCTATCAGATACAGTTTTCTAAGCACATCCCCTATTGACAGAGTATGCATAGGTCTCACTGGAGGCCTCCGAGAGGGATTTTCTCCTTAGTACACAGCAGAACAATAAACAAGACATATTCTGGATGTGTTGCAAGTCCTGCAACACATCTGATTTCAGCCCCTATTCAAAGGGATTACATATCGTAACCTTCTAGGAACGTTCATGGCATTTGCCGCACATTACAGCTATGGTGATTGCCCACTATCAACACTGAAATCGCTGCTGAATAAAACCCACATTACTCTCCACAGCATGGGTAAATTCTATTGCAATACAGGTCACTGCAGTGCACCAGGCAGCTGAGCTCTGGTCAAGAAGTGAGTAGGCAAGAGAATGGGAACACAAAACCTTGATGCCTTCTCTTGGGCAACCTGAATCACTTCTCAGTTTGGCACTCGTGTCACAGGCAAAGCAGTGTATTCTGCTATGCTATTACAGACCCGTTTTGTGGATTATGCCTAGTGCCAGCTGCTGTGGCAAGAGGTATGCACCAGGAAAAGACAGTAAACATTACGGCAGAGGGGGAATGACTGCAACTTCCCGCGCTTTCACCTGCACCATCCCACTTCAATGCTCCTGTGATGTTCCCCTTACCACAGAAAGCTGGGAACTTACGCACTCCTGCATAATAACTATGTTACTTTAGAGGACACTATCAACAGGAAAATAACAAGAGGATTACAGCTTTGTCATCATTAAAAGAAAAAAAAAAAAGTACTGAATTATTTGGATGTTTAATTCAATCTACAACAGTTCCTGACTTTTGGGGGAATTGACGATTTTGGTTATTATTTCCAGTTTGAAGTGTTCTGTAAGGTAGACACACACTTTTTACGTTACTTTTGTAAAATTACTTATGAGTTTGAGAGCTTCAAACCAATCCAATTTGGACAGTAACTCCTACGCATTCCTATTTCATCCAGAATTTATTTTTTCCGTTTCAATCAAGTGCTTGATTCAAATTAAACTTCGTAACTCCTTACTTTGGATTCTGAGAGTAATTAGAGGTACTGGAGATGCAACCTAAAAGCACACCCACATCACCTTCTTTCTCCTTGCAAACACATAAATTAACCGTCCTCCATATAAATCGCATATTGTTGCGCATCCTGTCCCAGTATTTTGTTCTAAACTAAGACAAAACTGGATAGCTTATCACAAGCTTTGTTTTTGGCACCACCATAAAGACTTGGGTATTTTTTTACACACTTGCATGGAGGGAGATCCAAGTGCCACACCACTCAGACAAGAACAAAAGCAGAATTCTGCCTTTAAATTGAGATGCAAACCTTTTCTTCCCATTTGAATACAGCAGGAAGACTCATACTCTCGAGCAGCCATATCAGGTATAATTATATGGGACAATTTAAAAGGGCAAATGTTTTCATGAAGCATTCAGCAAAATACGGTTTTGGTCATTCCCAAACTATAAATTCATCCAGCTCAAACACAGTGAATAATTTCGGCTGAGAGGGAACAAATAATCAGAGCTAGGTTCAAAAAACAGCAGTGCCACTTCAGGTGCTCCTTTTGTCCATTGCACTTTATGGCATGGACCCCACAACACAGATTCTAGGAAGAGCTCAAGAGCAGATTTGGAACTGCACACTGTGGAGCCAGTGCAGGCAGCTGGGGAGGCAACCAGAGCTGGGTGGGAGGTGCGGCATCCCAGAAAGGCAGTGACAGCTGGGCCCCGTGCTCCAAACCAACACAAGGTATCACCAATTACATCACAGGTAACACCTCATCTTTTTGAAGGGCAGCAGCTCCCAGCTTCTGATGGGTTTCTACCAGCACGCTTCACCTCTAATTTAGGTGAATTAATATCCAGCACCTGCCTTTGGAAAGTCGCCAACCTCAGCACAGTACAGTTAACTTTCCTTCAGGCTTCTCTATTTAGCGGGTGAACTGACAATGGAGCTGTTTGCACAGCGTTCAAGTGAGCTGCATGTAAATCCCGCAACTGGAGGAAAAGTCCTGCAGTGTTTCATTTGGCCTTTACATAACACCCGAGTACAAAAGTGCCTGCAGCAACTTCTGTGAAATAATTCCTAAATGATGCAACTGATAAATAGTGTCAAGACAAAAATACAGTGTTCTACAGGACACATGTTCGTCATAAAAGGGAAGCCTTTACAAATACCAGTGAGCTACTACTCAGATGGCAGATGAATACAAGAGTCTTCCGCCAAAGAAATGAGACATCTTGCCTTAGAAGAGAACTCTTGCACTGCACAAGGTTGTGTTAACTTCCCAGTGACAAATTCCTGCTGAGCAAAGGCAATACACAACAAAACCCCTCTTCCTGGGGAACAGTCTTAGGTTTTTATCCTATTTTGTACGTAGCTACAAATTCGTTGAGACATCATCACTGAATCCAAGAAAAAGCATGTATGCAGAGTCAGGACAACTGCAGATTTCCTGCAGAACCAATCTCTCTCACACAATGACGTTTTACGTTTAGTTTCTCATCTTGCTCACCTAATGCACATGGCTTGAAAAGAAAAGACCAGCAGCGTTGTTCACTGCATTCCTTCTTAGCATTGCTGCTAGTCTTTTCTTATCGTATTACAAACACTGCAACTTGCATACATCACCTCACTGCAAACACTGCTGCGTGCAAATCCTAGAGAACTGTAAGAAAAACATTAAAATTGTTATGAACGAAACACGAATGGAAACACATGTACAAAAGCACCTCAAGAAACAACACAACCAGGGTTAAAAGAAAAATCTGTATTGATAATGAAGAACACCCCTCCCAGCAGTACAGCTGAGGAATCTATTTACGTTAAGACCAGAAAGTCTGCATTCTGGCCGGAGCACAGCACTGATGACTCACCAGTGGAAGATGCGGCACCCTAACAACAGAAGGATGGCAGCAAGCCTAGCAGAGCACGTCACATCCACCAGTCCTTCTCCAAAAAGCAAAAAAGACATCTATTTCCAAAAAACTAGAAAAAATAGACAAGAAGAAACCTAAGATTTATGGACACTGAAGAAAGCAAAATCCTGAAGCAAAGCACCATCCCCTATCAACTATTGACTCACAAGCAATACAAAAGGCCATTGTTGCCAGTCCAGAAGAACCCCAGAGACACGACAAGGACTCAACTGCCAGCATCCCTTCCTCCCTATGCCACGCACAAACAGTCCCAGGCACTTTGAACACTTGGGCACACATATTCAAATGCTTGTGAGTGTTAGGAACTTATACCAATGAGAAAATGAATGAGAATGGGGGAAAAAAGTCTCTTTAGAAATTCTGTACAATAAAATCGCCTTCCCTTTCCTTAAGTTCACACAGTTAGTTTTGTCATGGTAACTTTCTAAAAGAACCTCTAAGTTCTCTTTTATATGTTAAAGAGCAAGCAACTAAAATTTTCTCACTACCTTTGAGGCTTGCAAGAAACTGATAAACATTTACTTTTACTGGAAAAAATTAAGTTTTCTGAGTCTACTGTGTATTACATATTTGCCTTAATTGGGCTGATTTTAGCCTCCTTAAATTTTGTCTAATTTTTTAACTTGGACTTTTATTTGTTGCAGAGTTTCTCATAAAAATCTGCAAACGAATTACGAACTGTGGTTAATGAGCTATGCATAAACCTTCTCTTTTCCTTTATCATTCTTACCATCTGCTTTGGCTGTTTTATTATCAGCCTGTAAGCTAATAATCTATCTCCTTTATTTCCCATCTCACTTGGAAAAAAATGATGAAGAAATCCAGAAGAGTTTTTAAACTCCCCATTTTCTCTGAGTTTTCCCTCAGTGGTGCCTTATGGTCCAAACTGTGTTGTGCTCCCATTTTCTCCACTGCAAAATCCCGATTTCCAATTCCATAAAAAAAGCCCATCAGAGTTCCAACACCCCCTCCCCCCCCCCGAAAACAGCAATAGAGCAATTGTAAGATTCAAATCAATCTATTTTACCCTAGTTCCCCCATTGTTATTAAGCAAAACCACTTCTTCCCGCCATTATTCCCCCCTATGCAATCCTTATTGACTGAAGATTTGATGTAAAACATGACTACAGATTTGCAGAAAAAAAAAAAAAATTCTGCCATATTTATGTTTTATCTATCCATGTACAAGAAAAGTATGTAACCGCAGCCTTCTTTCTATTCACTACAAGTCTAATACGTGCTTTGATAGAGTTGCTCCTTCTCTTCCAGTTAGGGCCAATAATGTTCTGGACATCTATATTACATTTTGGTATGTCCCATCACACAAGTACCATTTACATGGGACGTTAATCTAATTAAATTAAAAATTCTCTCATTTTATCTAAAAATATCATTAAAAACTTCAAATATTCTCTTCTGAACTAGGCTAGTACCACATTTCCATTTGCTGTTGAAATTGTACCAGGTGAACTCGTCTCACTTCACTATTACCTCTTTGCACACACACGGACATCCAACTCAAGTGAATACGCTACACCGTGTGTAACACACCGCTATTACAGGGCTATGCTACATGGAAAGAAAACGTTTCCAAACAGGTTTTCTGTGCCTATTCATTACATAGATAATCGCTGCCTTAAAGTGGACTTTAGGAAGCTGAGCTAGTATTTTTAATAATCATCCCAGGAAAAAATAAAATAAAATAAAAATAAAAATAAAAATAAAATAAAGACGCTGTTTAAAATTACAAAAAGTGCCCCTGAACACCATTATTTCCTAAGAGGTGCAAGCTACATCATTTTGGCTGTCTTCGGCTTCAAACAATAAAGACTGATAGGACAAGAATGAGAAACAGGACCAAGCTCTTTAAAAATTGATGAAAAAACCCTTAAATTCACTGCTATGTGGAATACAATCACTACTAAGCAGGTTAAAGAATAGCGTAATGATGGTCCCTTCTTTCCAATTAAGCCACTATTTTAAGAACTGAGAGTTAGATCGCATTTGTTCTTCTTTGTAATGAAATAACTGACTTGAGAAGTTGGAAGAGCCAGCAATAAGAACTAGGCTTTATTTAATGAGTGTGAATTTGTGAAAAACTATCACAAAGTGAGCAACAAACAGTTAAACACTAAGCTGAAAGACTTCTTTTGGATCATCTGCAGATTTCCTAACAGAGCTGCTATTCTACCATGTAAGCTCTATAGAGACTTTAATTCATTTTGCACCTGAAAAGGGGCATGCGAGTGAAATTATTACATTTTCCAATGTAAGCTCATGGGAGCATAGCTTGGTGCTGAAAACTGATACTGAAATGAGGAAAAAAAGAAAAACAAAGCTTGGTTAGATGTTCTGAGGTCCTCATGTCTGCCTCAGGCATGCTACGTACAAAAGACGCCTGGCAGGTTCTGTGTTATGAGGCCATGTATTTATTAGCCTTAACCAACTTGGTTTGCTTACTTTCTTGTGCTCTGACATACATTACAGTACTTCAACAAGTAAACAGTATATGAAAAAGGCTGGCTGTTTCCCACGTTTTCTGAGTTACTATTTGTTTTATAAGCCAAAACCAAGCCTATCTGAACAATTTGTATTTATTTTTTAATTTACTCTTAGGACATTCCTGTGATAAAAAGGAGTTTATCTTCCCAGGTATAGAAACTTGGAAAAACAGACAGTGCACGTACCTGATCCAAGCCACACTGAAGTGCACAGAAAGACTGTGGGCAGCATTCATCTCTGTTAATTGCAATGACTTAAAAGTTGTCTGGTCTAAGGTGGATGCAGAGGCCTCCACGATCAAACACAATTCTGTCTTCAAGTATGATTCATTGCTCTCTGCATGCACCAATCTCTCCCTGTTGATTATAAAGAGGACCCAGATGGGTAGTTTAGGTCAGGTATCCAACTTTGAAGACTGCTGCAGTTCAGTGAGATCCACTGCTATTGACTTAAATGGAATGGATTCTGACAGAAAGTAAAGCCGCATAGGAGTCTATGGCAAAGAAGTGCCAAGATTTCTGAATCTCCAGTCCTGTGCCTTAATGAGTAAAGACTATCGCTCTCTGTCATAGATGAGCTTTTGCTCAATGGAGTCCTGAAGCAGCATGCCAGTCAAGGGAAGAACAAACGCAAAATATGTCAATTAATTAAAGAAAAAGGACAATTAATATACAGATTGACTGTATTTCTTCTTCTAGAGTCATTAACACCTACTACTTTTTCCTCCTAATTAATCTACATTTATATCGTGTCAAGTGAACTGTACACAGTTTGTAAACAAGGCACCAAAACCTCAGGCATTCTCCTGGCAACGGTTACAACACCTGGATAGGTCACACCCTCAAACTTACACAGCTGACACTCTTACCGCAATTGTTTTCTTAGTGCTAATATACTTATACATATTTGCATCATGTCAAATAAGTTGCAACTTCGTAGTAAGCAGTACCACTCCTATGACTAACTAGCCCTCACCAGTCTCAATAATTACCTGTGGGCCAGAAGACCCCAAGGCCCTTTTCCAGCCTATTTTTCCATACCAACGAGAATGCAGGCTGGTATAATTCATATGTCACAATCCTTTGGTTCACGGAAAGGCAGGAAAACAGGAAGAAGCAATGCCTTCCATTTATATACTCCATCCCCACAAAAACACTGAAGGAATAACAGCTGATTTCTGTAAGAAATCAGCAGTCATTAGACAAGCTCTGCAACTCTTCACAATGGTGTATAGAAAGTTTTCACCCAGGACAATCACTCAAGCAAATCATAAAGAGAAGGTCATAAATATCAGAGACTGAAAATGCTGCTGAGTGTTCAGTGCCTGACCAATACGGGTTACAGAGAAGCTCCTACACCTGCAGCACTTTGTATGGAAGGGTACACAGTTCTTGTTTTACTCACAAAGGGAAGGGCTCGGTTGACATTATGCTTGTTTTTTAAATAGACCTGAACCCTTTCACAACAACAACAAAAAAAACCAAACAAAAAAACACCAAAAAAAACCCCCCACAAAAACCAACCAACAACAAACAAAAAACCCCACCAAACCAAAAAAAACCCAACAAAACCCCCCACAAAACCCAAAACCCCACAACACAAAAATGTTATAAAAAACAGTGCTTTCCAATGCAATCATATCACCCATTTCTTTGGTGAGTTACAGCTCAAGAGAGTTTAAGCTCTGGTTAAGTAGACAGCACACCCTCATAGCTTCTGACTGTTACAGAATCTATAATTGATATATTTGACTGTCCTTATCTCTCTTTTATCCAGTTTTTAAGGTCTGTTGTACACTAAACCATCTCAGGAATAAAGCTGTCACTTCCGTGATCTCATTTGACATAGGTTTTCCCTTGCTCATTGTTCCACGCTGCAGTTCTGCGCTCCTTTTCCCACTAGGCCATTTAACTTGCTTCCATCCAGCTCAGCTTAAAGCACAGCTGCTTAAATACAGAAAACTTTGAAAGAAACCTTGGAAGCGGTCCAGAAGCAATCTTTCTGCCATAAAATTTTTGCTAGTAATTGAGAGTTTCAAAACTTCTCCCCTGTCTGGATATATATAGTATGTCTGTACTATGTTTTAGT
>WAAD01041138.1:0-13137 GCA_013389945.1 Fregata magnificens | reverse complement strand
GACTGAATTTTATTGTGAAAAGACCCTGCCATGGCACCTCGTGTCAAATCCCCTGTAATAATACGTGCAATAGAGATGTTCACCCACTGTCAATCACAAGCAGGAATCACTCTGTTGCCTTTCCAAGATCTTCTAACAAATTTATGTATTGTTAAAAGGGATGAAGAATAATATTTCCTCTCTTCTAATGCAATTATATTCCAAAGCTGAACATTATGGTATAATGAACAATGCAAAGGATAATGACCAAGAAATCTGATCTTTTCTGCTTTTGAACACTGGACTCAGCAACCCATTCATTTCAACTCAAATCACTCTTTCACTCTTTGCTGTTTCGTTTATCTGGGGTTTTTTTAATGTGTATTTTTGTTGCTGGATTTTTCCCTCCCCAAAATTTTCTTTAGCCAAGGCTGCAGTGGTATGTTTATTTTCTTTCTTTGATATCTACAACGTCAAGGAGAATAAGATGGTATTTAAAGGTAGAAGTAACCTATTTTCCCCATAGTCTTAATAGCATATATGTAAGAAGAATTGATATTGTGCTCCAAGCTTCCTGCAACAAATAGAGACTGAGCCTAAATGCACAATAACCAACCTCTGGAATTTTGCAAGATATTACAGTACTTAGACATCATGGGTTTGTCTCTGTAGAATGGGTCCTTAAAACAGCTCCCTGACCTATATAATAATACCAATAATAAAGCTTTCAGTAGATATCAACCTCCTGCTAAGTGCACTCTCTCTGTTTGAAAATCTTGCTAATTCAAGACCATTAAAATAGATTCTCTTAAAGACTCCATTCTGTCAAACACCAAAACCAGAGATATATAGAGAAAGGGATTTAATTATCACTGTTCTATATCTCGAAGTGTGAGCTTTTTCTGAGTAATAATTGCCTAAGTTTGTCTTCAAAAGGCGTTTTAATAGTGCTAATACTAGTAAATATTGCTCATTTTGGTACTGATGTGCCGTTTTAATAGTTCCCACGGTTTCTAAAAGTCATTTCTTATTGTTTTACTGTAGAAAGAATCTCACTTTAATTATGTCATAATTGTTTGTAAGCCATAGAATCTTAATTAATGCCGATGGCTTAAAGGCACACACTGAGCACAGACTTTATGTTTGTGTTTGTTTTCCAGGCTCTCCCTTCTGTAACAAAAGCCCCAGCATGAGTTCCTATGAGCTGCCTATTTCCCCTGGTCCTTTCTCTTTGTTACTGGTTTTTATATTAATATTTTGTAGTCTTCTCCCTCTTCCTGCTTCCGTTTCTGTCATATTTATTTGTAGGTTCTTCCTTCTCTTTTTAACCTCGTTTCAATAGATGGTTACCAATAGATTTCTAGACACAGCACCAATATGGGCTTCAAAACTACAAGTAGGTAGGAACTACAATAAAACCATAGAGTCTGAAATTATGTTTCCCTAAATATCTGTTTTTCCATGCTGGGAAAGCTTAGCCACTAGCGTCCAGCTTCCATTAAAAAAGTAGATAAATAGAAGAAAACTAAATAATTTTTCTTTTTGCAGTATATCTAGTATTGGAAGACCTCAAGTAACTCTTATGATTAATACATATATTCTGGTCTTGGTTTTGATGTATGAGCAAAAATATGAAAAGTTATTGCAGAAAAAAAAGCTTCCGAAGTTTCTGCTGGAAGATAAATAATCCTGCTTCTCCAGTTGAATCAAAGGTAAAGAGACAGACAATGACTAGAGCAGATTCCCACCTGGATTTACTTACAAATTATTTTCATCACAGTAGTAGCTCAAGGTCTTAAATCCAGAGTCTCATGTTCTAAGTGCTGCTTAAACACAGAAATTATTCTGTTAGAACACAAAGCTGAGAGAGACAACATTACCATTTTACAGGACACAAAGAAATGATACATAAAGAGATTAAAGAACTAAATTTTCAAAGGTACTCACACATGCAAGTGAAAATAACTCCTATTTGGGCTTTTTTTTTCCTTAAAATGTCTCAGCAAGTTACATACCTGAGCAGTCTGTGTGTCGTTATTTTCCACTCCAATCTCCAGCCATATCAAAATAAGTATCAACTAGTATAACGTCAGACAAAATTCACATTACATTTGCTAGCTGGTTTAGGGTTTTGGTTTTGGTTTTTTTTGTTGGTTTTTTGTTTTGTTTTGTTTTTCCTGGAGTATATTTCTAAGCTTTTACTTAAAAATAATGTACTGGCACTTTTTGTTTCCTCATGGGAATGTATTTCAGCAAAATATTTACAATTTATAAAATTGTGTTTGTTCTTTTTTAATGTAATAAGAAAAGTGGGATTTAATTAAATGGCATAAACCCCAAGAAAATATTTTTCTTTTTTTTTTCCTCTCAGAGCTGATTTATTATGTACAGTATAAAAGTTGTTTCCTCTTGAAGTTTCCAAATCACGAGTCATACAGTACATTGCTTGAAAGGGGTTTGTGCAAAATTAGTGAGAAACCTGTGTTTGGAGCTAAGGCAGTATGATATATTTTGTCCCTTACTCTGAAGAGCCTGAAAACCATACTGATCATCCGTGGTCAAACTTGGCCATCTCTGTGTAATGTGTAGGCAAAATGGAAATCCCACCGTGTGTCTAGCTGAGTATTCCACTGTTCACATTTATTTCCAATTCTGATGGCACTGAGATTTTATGACAGAATTGGGAATTAATACGGTTCTGTCACATCCCAGCTCAGTGATTAAGCTTCAAACTGAACTTCTTTACACTCTAAAGAGAGACTTTTTAATTTTATCTATCTTGGTGCCTATCGATGCAAAGGGATGGCTGTTATTAGACCTTGAGTAATTTAGGCTGGGAAGAGTCCTCAAAATCACAACACGTTAAGTTTCATTCCCTTACCCCTGTGTAAACTTATGTTTATCTTTCACATGTGTGCAAACATAACCACTCTTGGTGAGAATGCACTACACTACTGTTGTTGTAGATGCTCCATTAACTAAGGCATTTCAAAATGCTTTACCATTGGTAGCTAATTCAAGAATATCCTACAGTGGTAAGCACTGTGTTTTACAGTCTAAGAAGGACTGAGTTTTCCCTAGTGATGGAATAAAAGAAAGAGTTAATGATAAGAACGATTCCTCAAGAAATTTAGAAGAATTTGAAATTGACAATTATTTTCCAATGAATTGGAGAATTCACCTCCTGTGAAGAAGCAAAGAGAAAGATAGAGATTGGAACAAAACCTGCAAAGGGAAGGTCTTAAATTTTTTACAAAAAATCCCTTAAAAATTTTTTTAATTGAAATATGTCTTATTTAATGCACAATTACAAAAATAATAATTCAACATGAAAAGCCACTTCAGAAGAAAAGGTACATGTATTTCATCATCACTATGTCAAAATGTGATTCAGGATACTGGAAGAATCTGAACTGACAGGATAAATTTAAGAAAATCAGTGCTGGCAAAAGTGAAAAAAGAGCTGAAACAGCTCAACGGCTTGCAGTAGGCACTTGGTAGTAAGCAGGACCAAGCCTTTATCACATGGCCTATCACGCAGCAGAAGTAGTGTCTGTCCCAGGATTTTTATTACCCTCCTTGCCCCTAAGTGGCTGCAAATGTCTAGTTTAGACTAGTAACTGAAAATACCAATAATCTAAAAAGATGAAAGTTTCTGCTTCCAAAAATCTTTTTTCATAGCAAGAAAGACATATAGCAAAAACAGAGGTGGCAGGAGGTAGAGGAAGTTCTTTGAAAACAGCTGGGGTTTGAACTCTGCAGTGTGTATGATGTCACTTAGGATTGGCATAAATTCCAACACTTTATGACCTATCAACCAAGAAACTTGTAAATGGATGTCAGTAACATACAATGACAGAAGGCCAAGCGTTAGACAGAATTTTTGTTTCCGCAATAAAATAATATAGGTTTAGTTCTGTATTCAAATAAATGGAATCTTAGACAGAAGTAGTTTCCTTCCTATACTTAATTTTTTTGAAGAGAGTTGCTTGCTTTTCTGCTTTCCTCTGTCTTCAGGTACTTAAACTCACCAAAGGCAGAAATTGCTGAATGAAATTCCACAGCCTGGATTATAAACAGAAAAGAGGAGAGAATATTCGAGTCTGTCATTCTCTAAACTGCCAGTAGAGACTCTGGGAAGTCAGAAGCACTTTTCCTGCAAGGAGACCCCCCCAGGAGCAGGGTACCTTGCACCACCCTTTGAGTCCCGGGCACTAGCCAGTAATGAAGGCAAGACACTGTGCTGGATGAACCAACACAGATCCAGCATGACAGCTCCTAAACCATCATTTGCCAGTAAAACCTTAAGACACCGTTGCTGCTGGAGACCTGGCAAGTTCTCCTGCTTTACAGCAAAACCAATGTTGCATTTGATAGACGCTGATAGCTGAGATCCTGCAACGCTGATGTTAAATGTAAAGCATCCTGAAAGGAAGAGTAGCAGGAGGTATCCTCCCTTCAAGGAGAGCAAATATTTTGAGATGTGGATGGTTTTACTCAGGCAGACTATGCTTCCTTTTAATAATACCATACCTTATCATATAATGAAGCAACTCTTTATTGCCAATGTTGTAAGCTATCTGCAAGCAAAAAGAGGCAGAATGTCTTTTCCAGGGCCTCAGAGTCTTAGAAATAAATGGGATTTTTAACTTCTGGTTTAATACAGACGCCTTTCCAATATAATATTAAGACCTTTCATGAAAACTTATGTCTTTTAAATACAAATAAACAATATCTTTGTGAAAATACTTAGTTTGTGAAAGAATGAAAATGTTCGTGACAAACATTTTTTAACTATTTAATTGCAACAGCCTTTTGGGTTTTCCTTTTTTTTTTTAAATATGAGATGAGTTTTTATGTGGTACATGTTGAAGTAGGTAATATAAACCAGCTATGATATGTACGTGTCATTCCTTGTGTTAGTACACAAAAAAAAAAAAAAAAGGAAAAAAAAAAAAAAAAAAAAAAAGAACAAGACTTATTAAATGATGCCTATACGCATGTGAGTGGAACTGTGATAGGATGAAATTAGGAACAAAAAAGTATCTAGAGTTAAATACAGAAAAGTGTAACTGTGTACTGGACAATATGTACCTCCCTTGTGTGGGAAAAAAAGTCTTTTCATTAAATCTTCTAGATATTTTGGGATCAATCATGGGACTGTCAGTAATTATTTCAACTTGAGTGTGAAAAAGTTTGACATGTCCAGTACCCATCAGATACCTTTTGATGTATGGACCACCTTCCCAAAAAACCCACTCCTTCCAATGAAGTTCTTGCGTTACTGGCCAACTTTATGGACAACTATTTCCTAGATGCTGCAAGCCTCCCTGCGGCCAAGACCTTGAAAATTTTCTGTAGGGATCTGAGAACAATGGACTTGTCAAAGCACTGAAAAATATTTTTAGGAATATTTCTTCAATGTCATACAGTGGCAAGGGGATGGACATATTTTCCTATTCTAGTTTATATTAGCTGTAACATTTATTGGAAAAAAAAGATAATATTTTTGAGATCTGGGCTCTGGGTAACATTCTCAAGTGGCACAAATTGCTGCAGCTCTACGGGTCTGTCCTATTGCAATTCTGTTCGGGGGGAGGGAATCTCATGTTTTTCTGGTTTCACCAAATATCCTTCTATTTCACCTTTCATTCTCCAGGGCAGTGATTATTAGATGTTGAAGACAACATGTAATTTGGGAAATGGTGACTTTTTGCCTCAGGCAAATTCACAAATGTTTGCAGTTTTGCTGCAGGGCAGAGGTAGAATGTAATCATATGTGCCACAAAAATAGTTCTTTTCACAGTCAAACTAGAGAGCATTTTAGGCCAAGATTAATTTTATCAATATTTGTGAAGAAATTAGTCCTCATGTACAGGCAATTGCAAAGTGAGAATCACTTTGTTGTTAATGTAAAAGGATACGCATCAGGATGAGATTGCTCTGCCTACATATATACATCTCCATCTGAGCTGCTCACCCAGACTCCTTCACATGCAGTGGAAAAAAGTGGGAGCTTTTGGGACAATACTCCTCTCAGGCCCACATCTAAGATGGGTCAAATGAAGAATGCTCTAAAAGGGTTTGATTTTCCCCCCTTGACCAGGCCGTGGTGACTACCTCACATAGAAACATCTATATTCCAGCATCCACAGTCAGAAATAAGGAAATTCCACCCTGAGTTTCACATATGGTGATATCTATATAAACTGTGTAGATGGGAAGCAGGTGTGTGAATCAACCTCCCATTCATTTATCTTGCTCCCAGTGTATTTGAAGCCAGACCAGCTTTTGACATCAATTGAAGAAGTCACATTTAAAATCCCCTTATGGATTGTCTTCCCTGGTGTAGATGGGCTGAATATGCCACCTTCCCTGGCTGGCATCCCATCTATCTCCCCTCTCGCCCCTGTTCCTCTGACAAGAAGCAGCAGTGGGAAGGACCGCTGGCTTCCTGCCTGCCCTGCACGGTGTGACGTGCACTGTCCCCATCATGGGGTAGGCAAGTACTACATCACTGAGCCATTACAGCCTTGTCTGCACCTTAACGGTAACAGGCTTACTTCACTCTTTTGAGCACTATATTTATATAGTATTATCTTAAATTGCACTATGTATTTTAAAATCCATTTTAGCTACTCTCAGGACCCTATTCAAGAATTGTGGCTATAACATACTGAAGTTATCTGGCTAGTGACACGAAGGGAAAAAAAAAAAAAAAAATCAGTGCCTGAATTACCACAGAGTTTCTGCTCACAATGGGTGACTAAATGCAGTACAGTGCTCTGTTTTAAAACTGTCAGTAACCCATGGTCCTTTTTTTTTGTATTTACTTTAATGAGAATAACTCGCAACAACAGCAGTTTGTCATCACTTCCATCTCGTTGCTCTTGTTTACACGCAGGGCTGTAAAACTTTACCTCTGCAGATTGCTTTAAAAACATAAATAAAAATAAAATCTAATTTACATTTTCGTTCCAACTGGTTTTCTTGACAGACAGCTGCCCACAGCTCAGTGGTTGCTCTGTTCAGTGTACTTTAATTTTGAGCTTTCAAGTTTTTCTGCAGCCCATTCAGAAGTAAATTCTCAGGGAAAATTGAGCTCTGTCATGGATGGATTAGTACTATAATAGTTGGTCACATATCTTGCATGAAACCTTTCAAAAGCAAGGCAAATGAGAAGGAAATGAAATTCATTTCATACTTCTTCAAGCACGCTAAAAGACTTTCTCTCCAAGTAATCTGTGAAGTACCACTAGTTTATTGGAGGTTCACATAACTACCATTACATTATACCTTGTCACAATCTCATATATTGGGTGACTGCTTTTTCTGAACTGATGGTACCTGCAAAGTGTGTTCCATAGGCATTGAGGAGAGAATACTGTTTCTTAGATCAAAATGTATAGGTCCTAGGAATGGCATAAATAAAAGTACTTGAAGCAAATTGGGACATTATGGGTCATAGGTCAATGAAAGCTGAAAGAGAGATATATTGAAGAGACATCACATTTGCTATGTGATGAACTGATAAAATGAAAGAGAAAAGGGGGGAGAGAGAGGAGGGGTAAGAGCAAGACAGAGAAAGCATAATAAAGTTTTTTCTAGACAGCTAACGTACAGAAGCTACAGCCATTTCCCCTTGTGGAGACAGAAGAGGCTATATTGCTTTTAGCAATCCATTTGGTTTCTTTGTCATTTGCAATGAAGGCAGCACTTCATCCCTTTAGCACATCTGTGAGTGTCTCTTAAAGTGTATAAAAGTGTGGTTTATTTCTTCTTAGGGTAAGATAAACAAATATCTGCATTATTTTGGGTAGTTATTTGATTCAGCCTTTTTGATGAAAACTATTTACAGGCAAGGGAAAAAAAAACCCACCTGCAGAGATCTTGTTCATGCATTGACAGTGTCGCAAAAAACTGTAAGAAGTACAGTTCATGTTTCAGTGTTGATGCAGGTAGAGGAAGAATAGGTGGGAGTCATGATTCAGGCCCTGGTTCAGGGAAGCAATTAAACATATGCTTAAGGCTTCTGGAATACAAAAACCTACTCAAAGGCCCTGTTAAATCAGGAGTCAGCAGTGCTCCCTGATTCTGCAAATTTGCTAACCACAATTTTTTTGTTATGATTTAAGTGGGAGAGGGGGATTATTTTAAATACCTTTATTATAGCTAGTAATTGTGATTTAATCGCTAATAAATTTATTTTTCTGATTGTCAAACTATTGCAACACTAACTTAAACTCAGTTCATTGGCATTATTTGAAAAAAGGACTATTCTCAAACACAAAAAAAAGAGGGTTTGAAGTCCCAAAATAAAATCTGGGAACACTTTAAATGTTTTGGTTTGTTTGATTAACTTTTTTCTCAAAATTTCTGTTTGAGTCAACCACAATGAATATTAAGGAAAATAGAGTTTTGTGAATAATTGAAATTAGTGACTTGCAGTTTGTCCTTGCCTTAACAAACCCAACCAAAGTGCTTTGTCTGATTACAGAATTATCCTAATAAGTGCTAAGGCCCCTCTAAAAAAGAAGCATTTAGAGATGAGACTTTAAAGTATACTGAAGAAGGCATGAAGCTAAATACTTTCCTCAGTGCAAATATTGAAAAAAAATATTTTTGATTTTTATTAGTTTAACTTTAATTCACTTATGTCAACAATAAGGTTATTTTCCCCAATCTGTCTACTGTTAAGACAATTCATGTCCTAGAACTGATCAAGTGTTTCTACATTAGGTGGACCATAACTTTTATTATTATTATTGGTCAGCATAAAATTTCTGTTCATTACAATTTTAAGCTAAAATATTCTGCATTGGGTTCCCCCTTATTTTACGTTTATTAGTACAAGAGACCTCTCTCAGCACATGTAGGGACAGGGGCACATTCATAAAGCAAACACCATGGGACATGGGTAAACAAGTAAAAAAGCACTGCAGAATCTTCCTATTTTCACCAAAAGTTCTCTTCAATCAATAGTGTTATTTTCACACCCATTTAGAGGAATTACTGAATGAGGACAAGCAGCAGTAAAATATCTTAGAAAACAAAGGTCCAAACACAGGGCACCTGATCAAAACACCTATGTGGGGAACATTGTTGGCTTAGCTTCAATATATATTCCATTGAGAAAGAAGACACACAAGACATATACTCTTTGAAAGACAACAGAGGGAGCCTAGGATAGTAATTTCCCTGAGTTAAGTATTTTGGTTAGTTGTTTAAGGAATGAATATGGCCATGTTGCTTTCTCAGTAACAGTTATGACAATATTTAAGAACAGCTCTTATGTACCAGAATATCATTGTGCTGTTTGAACAGAGATCAAAAGACAAGCTCTGACCTAAAGCAAGTACCATGTAAACGTAAAGCAAGAAAAAAAAAAAAAGCTATATTCAGACAGAAATGGTACCATAAAAAAACCAAGGCAAAACACAAGTGACCCTATGAGGCAAGGCTTTCTGCACATCAGAAACATCTTTCTTTAGCAGCCTGTACTGATTTCTGCAAATAGAAATGGTCATTATATTCAAGCCAAAGGCAAGTGCTTAGGAATGAAGAGATGAATAGCAGTAAGCAGCAGGATCCTTTTTAAAGATATGTGCCCCCACAGAAGGTGGATTCAATAATTAATCTCTGGAACTATCCACAGCTTTTTCCCTTGGAGAAGACATGTAAGGTAAATAAAGAAATTCACCTGAAATGGGTGGATATTTTTCATATTTAACCCTTTAAAATCGCAAAGAAATACAACAGGGAAAATGGCCGTGTTCATATCAAGGGGTCTACCAATACGTTACTAAAAAAAGCTCTGTCCAGGAGGAATGTGCCCAATGACACAGCCATCTGATTAGTGAAGGCATGCGACATATTGTTATGAGAACCCTCAGCATCTTCCCTGACTCGTAGCACAGTCATTGATTAATATGAGTTAATGCTCCAGGTTAGCACTTTCCAACAGCCTCCAGGCAACCTGACATAGTGGAAGGCAGGAAATTAGAGCTATCAAAGGCCTGGGAGGTTAATCTGCCAGTTCTCCTGGTAATGCAAAGAGTTGTCCTGTACAGTGGGTTTAAGAAAGGCCAAGGACACAGTCCAAAACAGAACAGTTTCTGATCACACGTCGGAAAAGCAAAGCTCTCCGTGTTAAACTTGTATACCGTCAGCTGGGAGAGGAGAAGGAGGGAAAGAGCTGCAGTTGGAGCAGGTGTAGTTTTGCAGGGAGGACTGTGGTTTCTGGTTTGGGGGATGGATTTTTTTTGTTTGTTTTTATAAAATCACAAAGACATGTTGACCTTTTACATATTGGTTTACTCATAATTCAATATATGAGAATAGCTTTTGAAGAAATACATCCTCAAAAAACATGAGATCTAGAAAAATAAGAACAAAGAACTGCAACAAGCTCTATAGTTTAATTTTAAAGACATAGAATGGATTTCAGTTGGATGCTTGTGTGCTTTAAAGGTGAGAATCATGTCTCTTAAGTTCAGCTACATAGTCTGAAACAGATTTAGTGAATGAGGGAGAGGCAGACAGAGAGCACAATTTGTCTCATCCTAAGACAAGTTTCTGAGAAGGGATGAATTGCCTTCTGGAGTCTTGATATCCCTCCATGGACTAAAGTAGGAACCTGTTTTGGTAGGTTAGACTACACAGCTAAATTTTAGATGTCTGAAGCTAGGCAAGATTAATATCTCCAAATGCACTTTGATAGACTGTTCCAAAAGACAGCTATTACTTGAAAAAATCTTTTAACTTCTGCTAACAGTGTGATTGCTCAGTGAACCTAAACGCTGAGTACAAGATTTGTTTGACATTGGAGATACAAGCCAGAAGCACTCAATAAGGCTTTGGAATGGCCAAAAACTTATCTGGTGCAACTATTCACAGTCCTAAAATGTGTAACTGAGCCATCTACATCACTAAAGTTTAGGCCCCAAAATCATGCATATGTCCAACACTGGTGACAACATAGTTTGAAGAAAGAAATGTTGGTGTGGAAAAAAACCAGAAGGCCATTTGGTGGCATTTCAGCAGGGGCAGTGCGTGTTCCATCATTACAACAAGTTAGAAATATACCTCAGTAAACCTGAAGCCCCCGTAACACGGGGGTATAAGAAGGTCAGCGAGATATGCTGGACTAGGACCATGTAGCAAATTATAAAGTGAGCAATGTTAAAATCAATATGATATTTGACTGTCAGCCAATGTAATTTGTTCAAAATAGGTTAAATGCACTCCTGCCATTTCCTCTTTATAAGGAACTTGGCAGCCTCATTCTGTTATCAAGTGCAAAGCCCTCTCTGAGATCTGACTGGGATAGAAATGAACGCAACTTTGAAAGATTCTATAAATGCAGAGTGATATAGGGGCTATGACAGGCATGAAATCAGACTGAAACTTTTTATCTGCTGTATATCAGGTTAGCAGTGAGATGAGATGACCTTTGCTAGATTTTTCCCCCCAAAGAGGAAAACAAAATATGTGTTTTGCACACATGCCACACCCTTTATCTTTCATCTTAAAGAACCGTATAAACATCAAAGTAATTAATTATTAGTATATTATCATTGTTGAGGTGGCATACAGGACAGGAATTAGGGCTCTGCTTTACGGAGCTTGGTGCCAACAACTCACAAAAAAGGACTTTTTCTACTCAGTGCAATGCCAGTGCCACAACAGAATGGCAATTGCTGGGCCAAATGATTATGCAGTTACACAGATGTAAATCTGAGGCAGCTTTATTGAAGTCAATGGTACTAGGATAAGGTAAAATTGGTGATAGGATGAGAGACACACGCAATCTACAGGTGTACAAAATCTACATTTGAACAATGTCAAAGCGGCAGCATTTTGCTTAGCCATATTTCTTCCTCAAAGAATAGTGCAAGACATCTGTCAGATATTTCTATTCCTTTCTTTTATTTTATGTGGATAGCTAAAGAAAAAAAATAGTTAAACTCATACTAATTGTTACTATTATTACTACTACTACCTCCTAGCCTTCATGTTTATAGCTGAATATTTATGATTTTTATTTTTTAACAAGATTTCAATGCATTCAGGCTGGGGGTGGAAATAAAACTGGTAGTTACCCACAGAAAATGAATTATGCACCAAATTGTAAATATTCCATTTCCTTTTCTGATCTGAAAGTCCCCAAAGAAATATGAACACTTTATTTAAAATTCATCTGCAGTGACATTTCCTGGCTGCACAGAGCACTCCCACAAATGCACAAGTATTTGCGAAAAAAGATAGCTTTTTATGGGAATGCTACCGTGTGTTAATTCTGTTTTTTGCAGTCAGTCTGCTCTCTCGTTCTCAAATCAAATGAAATACTTTCCAGTGATGTGCTGTAAAAGAATAGATGTAAATAAATGCATCTTTCAAAAATAGGATTTAACTTATTTATACAGTTGAATTTATTTAGACTACAGGATAAAGATTCATTCAGATAAAATACTTCTTACAAGATGCATAAAGGCTGAAGGACAGGTTTGATACACTGTCAGCTGACAAGTAAACAACAGGGCACACAGGTGTAATACTCCAACTACAGAACAGATAATTTCTTCTGTAATCTTGACTGTTTATTAAGGCAATAATATTCTTCACATCTCTTCAAACATTCTACCTGAAGCACCCTATCAACTCTCTTTAATTAGAATTGGGATCTTTTCGTTATTATGATATACTTTCAAAGAAAATGCAATAAAACCAAAACCATCACTTTTGTCATTATCTTATAGAATTTCTGGTATTTCTTGAAACTCAATTTTTGTCCTTTAGTTTTGTCTTCTACGAAGGAAAAAAATTGTGGGCTAAGTTTTTTCTCAATTCCTGCTCAAAACTCATGGTTACTTGGACACTTTTTCTCTTGGTTAAAAAAACAAAACAGAACAAAACAAAACCAAAAAAAAAAAAAAAAAACCCAAAAACAAACCAAAAAACAGCCTCAAAACCAACACCCCCCAACCCCCCCCAACCCCCCCCTCTCCAAAACCCACCAAAACTCTTATATTCCTTTTTACTAACTGATTTTTTTAGAAAGAATAAAACTGAACTCTCCGTATTTACTTGGCTCTCTGGATATTAGCATTTTCTGCAGAAACGTCTGATTTTTTTTTTTAAGTTGCAATGAAATATTTT
>WAAD01041136.1:96858-124896 GCA_013389945.1 Fregata magnificens | reverse complement strand
ACAAAACCAAGTAACTGCTAGAAAATACACTGTGTTTCATATATAGTATTATAGTTGCAGTTTTGTAAAATTATGACAGTCTTCACAGAGATGGACGGGATATGGACTTCAAGGTGCATAACAACTTTAATTTTGCAGAATTTTTTGAAAGAAAAATATTCACTTTTTTCACCCCTCAAAGTTGCGTATCCTGTATTTACTTTTGAAATTATTCACAAGGAATATTTTCTCATTTCTAAAATAAGACATGATCTCTGGGTTTCTATTTTCTGGACAGTTCTGTGGCCATATTTCAACAAACTTTACAAGTGTTAACTCTTCAGGGCTACTGATAGGTTTCAGTAAAGGACCAGGGCTAAAATATTCCAGATATGTAATTAACTTTAAAAAGGGTAGACACAAAGTCTATAACTTCCTTGGTATATTTAAAAAAAAAAAAAAAAAATCACACACAAAAAATTAATCACAACAATGAAAGACTGGAACGGATTTAAGCGCTCACTTTGTCCATTTTCAGTTTCTGGTTAATCCAGATCATCACGGACAGACTGAAGAAGAAAATGGAGACTCCACAACCCACCCATGTAGCTATTCTAACTCATAAGTATCCTTACAGTTCAAAAGATTTCCCCCAAGTCCAGTCTGAATCACTGGCAAATTAATCTCATTATTTTTCCTCATATCCTTCCCTTTTCTGAACAGAATAAACGATGACTGCTCACCACCTTCTTATTAACTACCTTCTACACGCTGTAACACTATTCCATCCCACCTCAATTTTCTCCGTTTTGGCCAAACAATCCTAGGACACTCTAATGTTTCCAAAAGATTACATTTTCTAAACTCATTATTCTTCTTGTTCTGCTCTGGACTGTCTCTAAATTACCTATGCCTCTCCAAGTGTGCCATCCAAAACCAGACACTGTAGTCTAACACAAGGCTTAGGGAAACAGACAGAAAAGTAAACCCCCGTGTCCTGCATATAACAAGGGCACCAGGATGAGATTTGCCTTTTTTTTAATAATTTGCTGACGCATTCCATTTATGCTCTGCAACGATGTGCAGATCCTTTTCTGAGGTAGTACTGCCTACCCAATTATTCAACACTTTGTGTTCGTTAATTTGATTTTTCCCTCCCAAGTGTAGCATTAGACTTTTATGTTTATTGACTTTTCTATTGATTTCAAGATATTTCTCCAAGCTACTTTTGAAATCCATTCTGTCAAAACACTTACAAACTTGGTGTCATCTGTAAGCTGAGCAATATTCACAAGTTTTGTAAGTGTACTTTATCATCTGAACAGTTAAGGAAACAATGAATAGTGCTAGGACCAGGACAAACCACTGGAAAAATCTGGTTCAGAAGTTCTCTTGTTTGACAGAGAGCATCAATAATGACATATTACAACTTAAACAGTTGGATTTTTTTAACCTGCTGTGGCTTTATAATAATTTTATCTATTTTCCTAACATATGTATGAAAACATAGCACTGAGCTGTGTTATGAGATATTTTTATCTACTGATACCTGTCCATCTCTGAGCAAGTCACTCTGTCACAACACCCACCACCCTTGTTATTCTTCAAATACAGGTGGTTGCTGTTCCGACACTGCTGCAGCTAGCTTCTTCAGTATTCTAGGGTGAATTTCACCAGCCTGTGCTGACTTGAATGCATCTTATTTAAATATTCTTTAGTCTGTTCTTCTGGTATTCTATGTCTGAAAATTAATTGCACACACACCCCCAACGTATTTTATGAAGACCACAGCAAAGAAAACACTTTCCAATTGAGTTTATACAATCATGTCTCATTTATCAAGATCACCATTGTATAGCTTTAGAAATTCATGAATTAATCAACCATGTTAGTTCTTCCTTAAAGCACATATTAGGGTTTGGATGTATCCATTCATGTTCACGTAGCTATCCTAGATTAAAACTCACTCTTTCAATAAAACGCATGGGGAAAAAAACATGCTTATACAAAAATTCGGGACTAGTGGACCAAAGACTCAAAGACCTGAGAAAGAAAGTAGTTACTTTATTGCTGCATTTTATATAAAGAACACAAAATATATTTTTTGCTTGTTTCTCAGTGAATATAGTGGTAGATATTCTCTGTACAATACCAAATATTAGGAGTTGCTAGGGAGCGTAGCGTTGGAAGCTGTCCACCTTCCTGTTGCTTACACTGCCCTGCAGACAGGATACTGGGGTCAAGGAACTCAATCAGTTCCACATCCTCCTGCAGCAGAACTTCCTGTTGCAGGATGGTACGGAGCGTGTCAAATCGAAATCCAACATCCTTACCACAAATGGGCAGGAGAAAAAACAGGCATTAGTAAACAATATGCAAATTCTTAAAATTAAGTTAGCGGAACAAGAAAAACACCCAGACACTCTACACTTTACTGACAACAATCTGTTCCCAAAGACTACGGGAATGTTTCAGATATACCAAAAGTAGCTACTTCATTTTTATTAAACTTGCTTAAATTCAAAAACTCACATACTATCTAACAGTTCGGACTTGCAGGATGTATTGCACTGACTTTGTGATCTGACCTAGATAGTAACAATACCTGGAAACATGCCACAGATTATACCAATATATTTGCATAAGAATCAGAGAGGTACTACATTTATTAGAAGATCATTAATAAAACAGCAAACACTTTTTTTTTAATGTCATGACATAATTTACGGCATTAACATACAAACAAAAAGAAAGAGGAAAGAAAGAGGAAAGAAAGAGGAAAGAAAGAGAGCGATATTACAAATTAGTTAACAAAAAGTCACCTGTGGACACTTAATAACACTAGGGTCAATGCACTGGACTCAAGACCCCAGCCAAGGCAGTGGAGTCCTCTCCTGCGGGATTCTGTGCCTTTCCCAAGGCAACTTGATCCAACTCTGAAGACCTCACACTTGCTAAACTCCAAGCAAACTTCAAGGAGTTACTTACTCATGGATGTGATGCCATGATAAGCATTTGCTATTTTTTTCCCTACAGCTACAGCTCTTGAAGACAAATACACAGCTCTTGAAGACAAATATATTCATCAGAGAAGCCCCCTCAAATTTTAATTTGCATACTGCACCAAACTATAATTACAAAACACTTCAAGTTAAGAATGTCATAACAAAACCCAACAAACACTGAACACATGCATCTTTGCATCTAGCTAGATTACAGGAGGGAAAGGAGAATACTTCTGTAAAACCCGCTAATAGAAGTTGTTAACAGAAGTATGACATTTCACAGTACAAAATCTGTTTAGTTCTGTCATTGACAGTATGAGGTTATTTATGAAACCGTAAGATAGCTAGCCAAAAGTTTAATTCCATACATTGATGTCACTCGCGATAACTTGCATTCTACTTTTAATGGAAAACATTTGTTTCAGAACTGTGTGCAAGAGGAAACTCTGCCCTTCTCCAACGCATCCTGTATCATTTCAGTACCCTGCTGTAGCACGCAGCAGGAGAAACATGTTTTCCATAGTCTTTGGTTGTGTCTCCATCTCAAGAAAGTAAGACTAAGAAAAGTTGTGAAGATAATCTCTTTGATTCATGGGGGAAGAGGGAGGAAGAAAAAAGACAACCAAAGATCACTAATGAGAGGTTTCAGAGGAAATTTTGTCCTCTTGAGATAAGGGAGAAGAGATAGCAATTGGACTCGGCAGAACTCTCTGAGAAATGGAAACCCCTAACTTCTCATGTTGCTCAACGTTGAAGCTACATTTGAAGACATCATCCCCATATCATAGTACAAAAAATAAATCAAAATTCTAACTTTTAGATTCTGGAACAGTCTGACTAATTTGACATTTGCAAGGCAGACTAGGAACCTGAAGCAGCTGGGTGCAAGTTAAAGCAGATCTCAGACAAGCCCAGGCTAGAGACTGAACTGGCTAGAAAGTGGCGTTGCAGAGAACAGGTGTAAAGGCAGCATAAAACTATTTTTATCTATCTGGGGTAGAACTATCACCCTTCAGGTCTACCCCACACAGGCTGACTTGGGCTCTAAAAGTTCTTGCAGGCTCCAGGAGTAGGAGAATACAACTTCTGGTGAGGCAGATGGACACCTAACCTGCTTCTGAACTGCTGAGATGAGAGCACATAGGTAGTACAGAGAACTGTTCTTGCCTCTCCCTACAGCCAGACCGCTACACAGGTGTTGTCTGCTCTTAATGTGTAACACTGTTCTGAAGCATTATATAATATATAATAATAATTATTATTGCTTCACTTTTCCCAAATGCAGAAGCACTGTGGAGAGCAGTGAACAAATATAGGCCAGGATGGGTCCAGGGGTAGTGCAGCTGCACTGTGGTGGTGCTATGCTGATAATGAGCTAATAAGCTGAAACAGAGGGTGAAGCAATACCCAGACGAAGCTCTAGAGCCTTCTGTCTTGAGCGGTGTCTGCAAGCTGCTAGGCTGCAACATACGGACTTTCTCAGTCAGCGTCTCCACACTGCCTTCCACCGAATGGGGTAGCTGCACTGTAGGTTAACTCCTTCCAGCTTTCAAGAATTTCTTTAATTTCTCATACATTCTATTTTAATTTCTCTTGCACATTTTTAACATCATCAAGCTGGCTACCGATATGTTTCCTGTTCTTGTGCGCTGAATTTGCCTGGTACAGTAACTCTGTAAACCAGAATCAATATTAGCTGAAGAAGTAATACACTTAGAGCCAAAACCAACAGGACAGACCAAAGATGGTGCTCAGAGGATGAGGTACAGAGGAGAGGAAGACATGTGGATTAGGAAAGGAAATGGAAAAAGAAAAAAGTGATCACTTACCAGTCGGTGAAGTATGTCATCGTTTTTCTTATATTGTGGAAAAGGAAACCAACTTCTAAAGAACTCAACTAGTTTTGACAGGATGCCTTGCTGAAGGAAACAGAAATTACTCCAATTAAAAAAACCCCAAAGCCAAAAATAAATAAATAACAACAGACAATTCCTTTATTTCTGCATTTGCTTTTCTTGTTAACTCAGACCCAAGTACCTGTAAGGAAGTTTTGCTTACTGTGTCTGGCCTAACTTCAGAGTACGCTAAGGGAACATCTGCTTCCCGTCAGTTTGCCTGTACACAAGAGCGTGAAATAAAGCTTTCAGTAACCCCACCTATTCGGAGCATAATGGATTGTTATGTTGTACTGTTAAAAATAACTGCAGCTAGAATTAGTTTGATCTCAAGTTGGCAGCTACTGCACCGATATGAAAGACTTTCTCTCTCCTTGAGGATAAAAAAACCAGTTAAATGGCTGACAGGGACTGAGGAAAAGTAAAAGACCAGGACAGGAACAACTTCTCCTTGGCAGACCACTGCAGCTTGAGGACAAAGCTCTGGAGGAGTTGTGAACAGAGGCAGGGAAGAGTGGCTGTAAGAAGAGGAACTGTCCCAGAAACTCCCTGTCCCAACCAGCGCGTCCTATCAGGTACTTTGTCTCCATGCTGCTTCCCATGCAACCTAAATCCACACTTTCATCTGAGCTGTAAACATAACTTTGAACGCCACTAATTAGAGGGACTCTCTCTTGGTCATCACACATTTTACTAATGTATCTTCCTAAAATATGATGCATGAAGGATTATAATTAAATAGATGCACGATTTTGCTTCACTCTGCAGCCATTCAATGAAAAAAACCTGAGTTTTTGACACACACTGTATATCTACTTTCCTCAGACTGAGCTGACAGGAAGTATTTTTCAAAATATTTACTTGCATATATTTCATGAATTCTGAGGCCCTACCTCTTAATCTTCAGACTGCTGACATGTAATACAATCAATCAAAATGTATGCAAAAAAAAATTAATTGTGGAGCACTTACATTTTGTGGCATACTGGTTCAAAATAAAAAAAACCAAACAGATTATAATAGCTTCATGTATAAAGGGTGTCTGCATTAAATCAGCTTCCTCCATTTCTCCCTTTTGGTTTTTCTTCTTTTTTTTCCCCCCTCTTGGTGTTTTCTTTTTTTTCCCCAGCTGTAAGGTGGGAAATAGAAGAGTAAAACCAAGCAACAGGAGGTTGGAGCTTTGCGGTTAGCCCTGTGATCAGTCTGACAGCCCTCTGAAAGGCAGTGTGATACAAGTTTGATGCAGCAAGCCAGGGCAGAACAGCTTTGAGCAACATCAGAAATTGTCACCCTAAAGCCCTTCTGCTTCAACGATTCTTGAAATAACTTACTTTGGCATCCATTTAGGTAACCTAACTCAACTTTTTCTTTATGTATGCCTCATTTTTCTGTGTACAGCTAGAATTGCAGACCTACGCCAAAACGAAGTGTTTTTAGGTCAGTGGAGAGACAAACCAATAATAGGGGTTTCATAATGATAGCTCCTCCCAATACACAGACATCATTGTGGCTTATTAGGAGGAGCTATCCCAGCAATTCACACTTCTTAGACTATGGAATAAATCCAAGTGATTGTATTTTGATGTTGCTCAAGGGCACTGACATAAATTGGAAGAGGAGAAGGGTGTCACAAACTGCAGCACTAGATTATCCTCCAAGTTTCTTGTAAAGTGGTGCAAAATAAAAGAAAATTTTCCAATTACAATTTGTAGAAAATTGAGACTAAATAAACAAAGGTCCTTGTTCTGCATTTGAGTTGCAGACAGATAATTCATTCAGAAGTACTTTTCCCAGTACTTTGAAAGCAGAATACAGAAAGAATTGTCCATTTACTATTTAAAATTATGCCTCTTAGAGCCTACCATTTTCAACTGCTTAGCCTTCGTAAGTCTTTGGGTTTTTATAATGAACATTTAAATCTACACTAAGGGTAATTTTAAACTGCTACCAGCTGACTAAACTAGACTGTGGAATTACTGAAAAAAACCCCCCATACTGGTATGCTACGTAAGTAATATTTTGGTTTAGTTTTAGTTTAAAAATAAAAATCTGAGCTTGCATAAACACTCAACAGGCATGTCAGTGCTTGAAAACACAAAACAAGACAACCCATTGTCTTGGGCTGCGACCCAGTAGAGTACAGTAACACATTACATTATTCAGATCCTTGGAATAGTGTCTCACAGTTTGCATTCCCATTGGGAGTGTTACTGACAAGTAAAACAACTTTCATCAAGACACAAGTCAGGTCATGTTTCCAATGCTTCTGGAGTATTCTTCTTACAACTTTAGAACACCACTCAGTCAAACTCTCTGTAAACTGAATAACAAAGATGTGTAACTCCTAACATTCAAAAAATCATAGCATAGGACATGCACATTTTAGGTGCATTCATTCAAATCTAAAATAAAATTCTAAGGATTATTTCTCTTTTGTACAGGATGAACCTGAAAAGGCAAACTAGCAGGTATCTAAAATATCACCATTCACATTGGCACCTTCCAATTCTGTGCACTTCAGAAAGAAGATAATGCTACATGTTAAATACCTTCCAGCTACCCAGAGCTAGCATTAAGTGGGTGGGAGCCCTAGACAAAGGCAAAGGACTGGTCCCTCTGCCGTTCCACATCAGGTCACTTGCACAGCTACTGAGGGCTAGCCCCAACAGAATCCTCAACAGCTGCCTCCAGCACCAGCCCTGTTCTAGTGATGAAATATTATCACATCTAAGATGGGATAAGGTGTGACAGTATAATCAATTTAAACATTCAGATATGCACAGCAGACTAGGAAAATGAGTGAGAAAGGAAAAATGTAAATGGCAAGAAATACATTCCTTAAAGATCAAGCAGAATTACCCAAATAGGATTTAATTCCAGAAAACAGGTCTAGGAGCTCTTGCAAACAGTGCTTTTGAGTATCAAGTGATCATGAGACCAGAACTTTAGCTGTAACTTTCTCCAGAGATTGGTACAGCCATGAACACTGCACCTATAATTACTGTGCTAAATCACATCTCTGTACTCCCTCAGATGGGAGCTTGGCATTTCATCAGCCCTCAGAACACAACCTTGAAGCACCTTTACAGCTTTTCAACTCAATGTTCATTAAGGCCATGTTCCGATTAAAAAAAAGCACCAAAACCACACACAGACAGAACTAGTTAAGATGTGCTTCAAATTCAACTGATGCCTCTGCCTTTCATTAAGCCTGAACCATATGCTCTGCTTGGCAGGACAGCAAGACGCAGCAGTGTTTGTATCAATCACTGGGAACCTGGGTTTTTTCCAGATTTGTTTTTTCAGTCCCTGAAGATCCCAAACTAGATCTTTGCCTTGCCAAAATCTTGCTACATGTCACCAGATGGCACCCACACAGGGATCCTACTTGACTGAATACAAGAGGAGCAAACAATCTCAACTCAAAGACAAAGCAATACTGCAGCTTTTCTATTTTTATTTTAGTAAAGTGTTTAAGGCATTTGTAAACTTGCTTTTCAGAACAGAAGGAAAACTATACACACATACTAGGCATCACTCAGCATGGAACATCATCTACTCCCTGTGATTGTATTTTGCATTACACTAAGCCTCAACTAAGGCTTTCATATTAGGACTGTGGGTAGGTACATATTCAGAACTCAGAAACTATTTGTTTCCCAGACATTTTGTAACTTCAGTAGACTAGGCCAGCGAAGGCACAGAGAAGGGAAGTGATAATAGTCTCATGTAAAAATGAGGAAATGATTGGATGGGAACGTAAATGATTTGCCTGTATGTCACATAAAAGTTGCAACAAAGCCTCACATCCTCCTAAATCCAGTCCACTTCTTTAAATGTGTGGCCAGCTGCCTCTCCCTCTTTCTCTTTCCTTTTGAGACACCCTACCAAAATGGGACACAGAAATCAAAGGACAAAACCAGACTCTCTGACATCAGATTACAAAAGAAAAGTGTTAACATTCCCAAACTGGTACTGGAACAGCAGCAGTAAGAACCTATGACATTTTATCACTAGAAATTACACACAGGTCTCTTCCTTATTTCCACCACATATCCTTGTCTAGACAGAGATGAGACAATGTGAATGTCATCCTAGTATTTGCAAGAAATGAACAGCCCATTTCCACACACCCACTCCCTTCACGTTGCAGGGCAAACCATGACGAATTACTTCTACCTCTGACACAATACTGGAAGACTTGCTTCCAACACAATAAAATTAAGTGTAAAGTGCTTGAGGGGAAGGGAGGGGAAAAAACAGGATACTTGAGGCTTTTAAAAGCAGTATATCTTAATACTTTTGAGGTTCTTAACCCCACAGCACTTTTGTATTAAATTTCGTTGAAACTATACATGAACACAGCATCATACTGCTTTACTGATTTCCACAAAAGTAATTATGCAAAATAAAGTAATGCAGCTAACAAGCAATAGGCCACACATTACCTCATAGTAACGAACAGACAACCAGCCAATGAAATATGTCACCCTAATTTTCAATTAACAGTGGTTTAATTAAAGTCTTCTTGCACTAAGCCAGAATATCTTCAAGCCAGGTATCTTCAATGTAAATGTACCACAAAACTGCCAATAGCTTTAAAGGGAAAATATATTTTCAGGGGTTTTCTTGAGGGCTATGGTGAGCGCCAGCTGACAATTCTGAAAAGTAAGGGTAGTGGACCTAATATTTCCATGAATCCTTTTAAAGGTAGTTTAAATTAAAATATAAAAAAAATTGTGAGTTAAACCCTGAATTAAATTCAGCTTTGCCTTAGGACCACTGATAGAAGCAATCATTATTACAAATGTAATAGCTATCCACATCAACAGTAACTAGAAATCAATTTACTCATTAAATTTAAAATAATCTTAGAGAAACCAGCCAATGAAACATGGAGACACTGCAAGAATCACTTCTCTTTCTCCCCTCAGTTAATCTGTTTCTTAGGGTCACAAATCCTCAGTATACGAGACTGGAGTTCTGTATGATGCTGGCTGGTAGTTTTTTTCTACATGATTGCTGAACTTTCTGAAAGACTGTAAGCTCTACAAGAGCATGGCTGAACAGTACAAAACTTAAGGATTATGATGACAGAATGATTATTTTTTACAGGCTCTGCCTAATCCATGCGTTAGGCTGTGATACTCAGAACTCAGAAACCATTTGTAGTAGTGGTACTCACAGGTCTGCTCAATGTATATGCACCCTGTATCTTATCTACATGGTCATCTTTGGTCAGAAAGTGGGGCATGAAAGAAGGAGGGAGACATGACGCACTTCCATAGGGCTACAAGTCTCGGAAACTGCGGATCAAGGCTCTGAAGCAAATTGCACAGTGCACCTGCCCAGCAGGTAAACACAAACTATGACCAATCTATCCATGAAGATAGACTCCAACAGGACTGAAGACCAGAGCAAAATCTTTCATGTTTTACTACCTTGTCTTTTCAAACAGACTTATGAGTGTGTGATGATGTTTATATAGTCTATACAGAGAGTGGTTGAAATGAATATCACTATATGAAAATATGACCTACCATCACTTCTCTGAACACTGCTACATGAACAAGCTTCACACTGCAACTCTAAATTTCCACTTCAAAGACTGTGCATGTCAGTCCTTGCAAGTACACCATACTATTGCAAACATTTAAAAAAATGCACGTTCTTCCCCCCGATCAGAAAACAACCTGACTGATATTATCCGCATCAATTCATACACCTCTGAATCCTACCCCACCTAAGACCCTACACGGAGCAGAACAGATTAAAAATCCCACAAGAAAAAAATACTTCCGACTTAAAACAAAGGAGGAACAAGACGGACACATACAAAACTGAAAAAAATTTGTTGAAATAAAGCCTAAGTAACTGTGACTATTAGCTGGCTAATTCCTTGAAGCATCTTGAGAACTGAGTAGCAGATATACGTCAATATGGCATTCTTTGAGAAAAGATCCTAAGAAAAGCATCAGCTCTCCTCATTTGCCATATGATGTCCCATCCACCACAATCTGCAGGGAGACCTTCTGGAGATCTCAGGGCCACTCATATTGCCTGTGTTTGGGAAAAACAGGATGCTCTCTCCAGTTCACTGCCAGCTAACTGGGAGGGTGGAACACTGTGGAGAAGGGAAGCAGCAGAGCTTACAAATGAGAGGGAAGGGGTTGTGAACTTCTGATTTGAAGATAGCTGAAGAGGTATAAAACAGGAAGGAACAACAGGAAAACAGCTCCAGTGGAAGGTTAAAAGCCACAGCGGGCAAGAATCAGATGACCTAAGGTGCACAAAGATGGAAGCTACTGGAGATGGTGGGGAGAGAGGAGAAGGAAATGATAATTCTTCAGAGGCAACGCATCAACCCATGAATGTTTGGTTTGGGTTCTTACCTGTAAGGCGCTGCCCACCTCAGCCTGCAGTGGCCAGGACAGAGAAGTCTGCAGGGACACCTCTTTTTCCTCCTGGCTTAGCATATAGCTGGAGCATGTCCACCGAAAACTGAACTCTCCACTGTGGAAGTTAAAGAGGTAGGCAGAAAATAACTGCTCCTTGCATGCTCCATCTAGGTGCTAAGGAGAAGACAGACCGACTACTGAATTTTCAATATACTTGTTGCAAAGAGATTCCTACGTTAGCTGCCACAAAAGAGGAATTTCCTCACCCACACTACAGATCCTCATCTGAGTCACATTGCCTGTACACCACCAATAACAGTAAAATACCATTCATTTTTAATAAGGAAAACAAAAAATGTATAGGCCACAGCAGGTGTTAAACAGCCAAACTCTCAAGAATAATTTTAATGCCAAACTGTTTAAAAAAATCCACAAGCCTTTACTTAAAATGATAGAGAAATAAGTCTGAGCTAATCAGTTGATGATTCTTGTCAGCTGTTACTGTTAGAAAATTGCCATAACCTAAGCACAATTCTACTATCTCACTCAGATTGGTTATTGTATTTATACTTCCCAGAAATCCTCTTTCTTAATATGTTTTGTCACAGACTAAGTGATATTTAGCAACCGAATGCCTGAGAAGGGCTGGGAACTATAAATATTCTGTTCCAGAAAATTACAGGTTTTGTTCCCAGAATGTCATGCTAAGCTAACATAACAATATCCAGTAAATAAGATAATTTACAACACTCAAAAAATTAACTATCAAAGTCTCTTGCTTCCCTAGCTTACATAAGTGCAAAGAAACACTTCAAACTATACTGGCAAATCATGCATTTCCAAACACATCTGCAGATAAGATATGATAACTGGTTGGAGTTTTTTTGTTTGGTTGTTTTTTTTTTTTTTTTTTTTTTTTTTTTTAAAATACAGTAAGAGATTTATCTTTATCCCCTCTGATTTTGCCTATTTGTGAAGTAACGTGGTTCTTTTTTGAGAAGATAAATACTCAGGAACAGGAGAGCACTCACTTTCTGGGCAGCATGCACAGTCCGCTCTTTTTGGCTTTCTGCTGCTGCACATTGCTCTGCCTTCTGCGACACAGATGAACATACTTCAAAATCTGTGTGTCCCAAATCCTGCAGATATTGGTAGAGTGGGGAATTCTGAAAGAGTTAAAAAAGAAAAATGAGAAAAAAACAATGTTAAAAATCATTCCCTGTTTCCCACAAAACACAACTGTGAATACAGCAACCACACAACCACCAATGAATGGATCAAGAGCAGCTCTGCAGAGAAGGACTTTGGGATAGTGGTGGATGAAAAATTGGACGTGACCTGGCAATGTGTGCTTGCAGCCCAGAAAGCCAATCGTACCCTGGGCTGCATAAAAAGAAGCGTGGCCAGCAGGTCGAGGGAGGTGATTCTGCCCCTCTACTCTGCTCTAGTGAGACTCCCCCTGGAGTACTGCATCCAGCTCTGGGGTCCCCAACGCAAGAAAGACATGGACCTGTTAGAGCAGGTACAGAGGAGGGCCACGAAAATGATCAGAAGGCTGAAACACCTCTCCTATGATGAAAGGCTGAGAGAGCTGGGGTCATTCAACCTGGAGAAGAGAAGGCTCCAGGAAGACCTTACTGCAGCCTTTCAATAATTAAAGAGGGCTTATAAGAAAGGCAGAGACAGACTGTTTACCAAGGCCTGTAGTGACAGGACAAGAGGTAACAGCTTTGAACTAAAAAAAGGTAGATTTAGATTAGATATAAGGAAGATTTTTTTTACAATGAGGGTGGTGAAACACTGGAACAGGTTGCCCAGAGAAGCTGTGGATGTCCCATCCCTGGAGTGTTCAAGATCAGGTTGGATGGGTCTTTGAACAATCTGATCTAGCGGAAGATGTCCCTGCCCATGGCAGGGGGTTAGACTAGATGATCTTTGAAGGTCCCTTCCAACCCAAACCATTCTGTGATTCCATGCAACAGGAAAAAAACCAAGACAGTTAACAGCAAAGAAGCCAAAATTTTGCTGTAAATATCTCCCTTACGTTTTATCCTGACCATAATGAAAGAGCCTGCAAGAGAGTCAACATACAAAACATTGTGATCAGAAATGAGCATGCAACCAATCAGCTTTTCCCATAGCAATATTTTTTCTAGGACACCTGATAGGGCTCTCTAGCTCATAATTTACATGTTTTCAATAAAGAAACTATGTATTTGGTAATACATTTTAAAATATTCTTATGCGACTCCAGAACACTTAATGACACTGTCTTCCTAAAGTTTATAAAAATGGAATAGATTATACTTTCAGCCACTTCTACTGAAACAAATTTTACAACCAGAGAACTTTTCAAACTTCAGTAAATGAAGCCTCAGTGTAGCCTGATTAGGTACCTAGAGTGTTTTACAGAAATGGAAAAACAAATTAGAAAAAGGCTTCTGCTCTCTCTGTAGATGATAGTAGCACTTCTGGCAAAGAAGTATCACAGTTATTTAAAAAAGAAAAAAACCAACAACTCCCCCACACCTTTTTTCAGCTGCTGGCAAAACTACTGATTTACAAAAAGTCCTTAATAAAACTTCTTAGAGAAAGTATGGAATTCTGATCGCCAGAGAGTGGGTTTTTACATGTTTAGATATTTATCTATACAGACTTCTGAATTTTCTTGTTTTCATCTGCATCAGATATCCAGATTTACTTAACTGCTATTCTTCTACTGACATCCACATATATGGCAGTATCTATGACAGATTTGACAGAAAGGATACTTATGCTAACTGCATTTCTGCTCAGGAGATGTAAAGAGACTTCTTTTTTAAGAACACCTCTCAGCAATCAGTCTTAAATAGCCTAGTTAGTTAGGGATTCATTTTGACCTCTGAAAAACTTTATCAACATCCCACACTAGTATGCAAACACTAGCAAACTGCATAGGAAGAACACAAAACATTTTAAGAATTCTAATATGCTATCAGTGAGATAACAAAAATACTGTAAGTAAAAACTTTACAGTGAATACAGTTGCAGAGGTCTGCAGAAACAACCACCAACAGAACACCTACTACAAATTGTTATGTTAATTATCATTAACTTGCTGGTGCAAGTTGTGAAAAAGGTACATCTACCATGACCATGTACCAACATGGCCAAATCTCAAATGACTGCTTGCCATACAATAAAACTTGGAAGCAATCATTCATACTAGCTGAACAAATTAACTTGTTACCTCCAGGGATTTTTTTTAACCCCAAAGTGCTATTTTGATCAGTGTTACCTATTTAAAGCATGCAAATTCATACTTTTGCACGCCCTCCTTGAGTTACAACAGATTCAGTGTCCAGTCATGACCTGAAACTCAAACATTTGTACCAACTCACAGCCCTGTGCAGGTACAGACAATGCCCCTCACCCACAATGATAATGACTGTGCAAAACACTAGGATAGGTTAATGACTCATTTCCTTGTGGGAATTTTTCCAGTGTGACAACTCAATCCTATCTTTTTTCTAAGTACCCTTCCTCCATGGCTGAGTACTTTTTGAAATGCACCTAACTCTAGCTAAACAATGTGCTGTTCTGGACTGGCTGGAAAGAAGGTATGTTTCTCTCTAAGTAGAACATGCCACTTTACCAGAATTACTTAATTAAAATGGAAAAGAAAACATAATAGGCTAGAATACTTCTCTTATTTAAGACACTGTTAAATTCCCTTAATAACTTCAGGACATAACTCGGAATATGAATGGATATGCATAACCTTGTCTTCCTAAAATGGTTTTCATACAGAGCCAGGCTGCACACTGCCAGCATATCTGGAACAACCTGAGCACCCCCACACAAGAGGCTTTAGGGTAGCGTGGAGGTTTCAGTCAGAACCAGCCAGAATTTTCCCCGTTTAGATTAAGACACATAGACAAAACAGTGGGTGAACAGAGACAGAGAATGTTCTGTTCAAAATCATAGTTTTAATGCTCACTCCAGTCAGCCCCCCAAGAAAATTGTATCTAGGCTCTTGGCAGACCTGTCCATCATCTTGATCATACTTGTCACAAGCAAGGCCAGCCATCATTTGACACATGACTATTCTTGTACTTTATTGGTACTCACCTACATACAGAGAGCTGGCAAAATATCCTAAATATACCAAGGAGGTTTTCCACTAGTATCTCAGGGTGCACCTTGCTTTGGGGTCCATGATGAGATAATTTTCTAAAAGCTGATCAAGAAAACTGGTCTACTGCTGCTTAGATTGGTTCCATTTCCTCACAAAAATGGATGAAGGAAGGCAGAGAGAGACAGACAGAGACTCTGTCCACTGAAGACAGAGAGAATTAGCTAAAATCCCGAATGCTACATTTAGTAAGTGAAGTATTGCATAGAATTAAGAATGCCCAGTTCTTCCCTCTTACTGGGTATCTGGCAACATCAAAACCCTCCACCTAACTGTAACTAGTACATTTTCTACTCTACAGAAATAGTAAAAAATACACCATCTCTCCAAATGTTAATGAAACTTTAGCCCCTAGCTAGGATTAATAATTTCATTTGTTCTTGTAATCAAGGTGGAATACAGGCATGTTACTAGGTTTTACATAAATTCCTTCTGATTAACTTTTCAAAGGCTTTTACAGGGTCTCATTATGGGTAGATTTGCAATTTTTTATCACTGCTTGGAACTGGAAATCAGTTTTCTGATTACTGAGTTAGCAAATGATAATTGATTAAAATTTGATTTGAATATTTATCATATTCCTTCAAGCAGATAAGGGTTCTCTTCTTTCAGTTTCTCAGAAAGTATTCAGGCTATGACAATCCTCCTCTAACACATTTCTCTCACTCCACCTGCTTTCTCTTTCGCATTCTTTTCTAAAAGATTATTAGTGGAATTTAAGTACCCATTGGAAAACCTCATTTTTTATTAACTTAAATGACCAAGAACTATGCTGTGACTAAAATCCCTTATGCTATAAGTAAAACCACCATTACTCCCCTTTCTGAATCCATTACTGGCATGTAAGATGTGGGTAAAGAAAGCACTGAATAAGAAGTGGTTTGAGGCCCTTGTGAAATTAGATTATTAAGAACCTTAATGAACCAATCATAAAATTCTTCCACTAAGAGTGAGGTCTCTTGTGTAGCACACTCAGCTTTACATTTTGCTCAGAAAATTTGAAGATTACAGCCCTCTTCTATTAGAAATATCACTGATGGCATACCTACATTAGCCTACGCTAAGATAAAAACACACACTATTTATTTACTTATATTTCATGTGCTAGATACTGCCCAACTTCAAATGATACTGACAAGCCTGTCACTTGTAAAGCTGTGTGGTCTGTATAACTCACTGAGGATGTCTCCAACAGCCTATAGTAAATTTCTCCCATGACATACGTAAGTAATGGCTAAAAAATCCAGTAAATGAATTTTAAAAAGTTGAAGGGTAGATTTTATGTATGTGAACACTCACACAAAAGTTCCAATATTATCAAAGAATCAGAAAATTATAAATTATGCAACTACAGAATTGCAATATGATACCATTAAAATATCCTATTCTATATACTGCTTGTTTCAATACAGGAGACAGAAGTATTACACTTAATGCTTGCAAAGCGCTTTTCATCTTCACAAAGCTTTAAAAACAATAATTAAACCTCATAATGTGTCTGATGTCCCACAAACCATAGCTCTGAATTTCTAGCTTACACCCTTACCCAAACCTCTCACTCCTAAACACCTTCTTTCCTATAAAAAAGATCACAGATGTGCACATATTCTTACACATGCACTTCTAACCGTGAGGAAAGTTCCTTGGTTTCAATTCATGCTGTCAGTCATCAGCCTTGGCAGGCTCAGCTGTTTTCACCTGCAAATGCCATGATAATATTAAAAAAACCCTACTTCTTGGTTGGGGAAAATAGGAGCGATCTGCCCTTTTTCCTCCTGATTTTCTTTGCCCCAAATTCACACATTTCTTTTTTCAACAGTCCAACATTAAAAAAAAAAAAAAAAAAAAAAAGGCAACTGATTTTACATTTCCACATATATCATAGATATTACACTTTTCGTTTAAGACTTCAGGGCATATCAGAAAGTTTATCCTTGCAAGCAGTAGTAGGTTGTAATTAAAAAAAATACAATTTAGACTTGAGAGAAAGCTTTTATGTTAGAATGTGAGGTAAAGGGACAGCAAGGTTGTTTCACTGGACAGCATGAAAAGGAAGTTTAAAATATAAAACCTCACCTTCCTATTAATACAGCATCATATTACTCTAGAGGAATCTATTTCCATGTATTTTTGAATCTTTACTTTCAACCACTCTCAACTTAGATAATAACTAGAATAGTTAGTATTACTCATGTTTGACAGTCAGGTTCGTTTATTTATTTCTAGTTGTCTCTGGTAGAATGACACGGTAATAAATCATTTACAAAGTAGAGAAGAAAAAAAATGTTAATAATTCACTTATTGTCATGTTACCATCATACTACCAGTTACTGATGGGAAATATTATCTAAAGTAAGTGAGGATACCAAGACAAGGTTTTTCAGCAATATGCCGTATTTATTTCTGAAGTTTCTTCTAAGTTTCTTCTTCTATGTCACTTCCTGAGACCACCTAGATACAAGAGACGGGCATTACATTTACAGCCAGGGCATTTTTTTATTACGCTACTTGTCCCAAATGTGTGCTGGAAATGGAAAACAGACAAAATGCCATTATTCTTTGGTGTATTCCGTACAGATTATACATGGAAAATCTTGTTAATAAGTAAAGCAAGGTAGACAGAAACAGTTGATGTACTGAGTAGGAATGTACTTTTTGAAAATTTTAAGAATTAGGGTTTTCTGGGGGCTCAGCAGAGACTGACAACAAAAAACCCACTTATCTTTTTTATGATTTTTCTAATTCACTACAGTCAGTCATACTGCAAAGCCATTCAATTGTAACTGGACATTTATGGTATAGTATAGGTTTATATAAGTTCCCATTTCCAGAATCAAGAAAGAAAATCCTTCCCTCCTCATTCATAACTCCCTGAGCATACTTATTTTAGATCCATACTACTAAAAATTATTTCATTCACAGACATACGTTTAATTACAACTCTCCTTTTTTTATTGTTGAAAGTGGTTGAGTCTCATTCTAAACCCAAGATATATTATGCAAGGTTAAAGAACAGTCCACTAAATTAGTTTTGTTCTTTAATCCTTTCCCAATGCTTATTTTAATGCCACTTGCCATACAGCACTGACTTGGTTAGAAAAAAACATCACCTAAACTGAAGACTAAACATCGTGTTTGCAACTCTAAGCCTACAGTAAAAATAAATACAAAAAAAATCAAAACCAAGCCAAACAGTAAAAGATAATCAAATGTATATAACATTGCCTACTGCTATGTGATGGAAAGGTTGTTATAGTAGAGAATTCCCTAGCTTTGGAAAAGAGCTCACTTTTGACAGGTATCTACTCAAATACTTACATCTATTGCAGCCTTGCAAGCACAGATCTTGCACTTTAATATGTGAGGCATTTTGTGCGTATTCTGAGAAAAACCTTTGCAATCACAAATCAGATTAAGACACTGTTAGCTTTCATAGTCTTGTTACAATAGCAGCTGAAAATCAAAGCCACACCCAAATTATTTTTGCTGATGCATCATGAAGTAAATGACTCAGGATTTCTCCATTAGAGACAGGGGCTTCCCACACCCAATGTTCTTTACTACAATAAAATTTACTACCTAGTATACGCCTGCTCTAGTTTCCAACCATAGCTAATGGAGCAGATTAACCTTAAAAATAATATTTAATGCCATTGCACAAAATAAGAGGTTTAAAGATCTCTTATTGAAATATAGATATGTTTTTCCAAAGCTGAGGTTTCCAATATGCCAAAAACACTGTGGGAGCTTAAACCACCTCCAAAATAACTACAAGTTATGAATTATCAGTTAAAAAAAAAATTATACATTTCTACCACAGTGACAGCAAAAGCTAAGATATGCTGAACAGATGGCTAAAATCAGAACAAAATAAACAGTATTAAAATCTACCCTCCCTCTCAAAACACAGATTTGAAGAAGTTGAGCTAACACTCACAGACAGCGCAATCTTTGTCTCCTGGAAGAGGGTATTCCATTTTTCTCTTCGGTACTGCTCCCATGCACCTGACAGAATCTCGCCCGCCTCCCCGCTTCTTTCCACTTGTCCCTCCAGGATGACCCGAGTCGAGGATGAGAAGCAGCCGTCAGTGTAATTGCACCTGTGCCCCTGCACAGTAGCATTTTCCTGACAGCATCAGCGGATGCAGTTCAAAACTTCCCAGGACTGTGCGATTTCTCCTGACTAATGTGGCTTTCTGAGTGGGGGGAGGGAGACGAGGATGACAGATTGCTAAAGGCTTTTAAAAAGATACCGCTTGAAAGAATTATTGCACATCGATCTTATATGCAGCCATTAATAAGACTTTGCAGGCAACAGTATTTAAAAGCCTTGGTCATATTCTCCTGGCTGGTAACCACCTCCTCCTGTGCTCCAACTGACAAAGAGCCAGGCGCTGACAGGGCTAATATTAGACAATGACTTCAAGGCAGAGAAAGAGTCATTTAAATTTCCTATTCTGCTTTCACCGCCACAGGAGTGTAGACCTTGGTTCTTCCAGCACTACTGTATCATCTGATTTAGAAGCAGGCTCCGAGAACTACTTTGAAGCCATTAATCTATTACTGTTCCTGGATATTTTCTGATGCACAATATATATATCTAATTCTGCATGCACCCACGTGTCTTGAAAGAGTTAGGAAAGTTTTATAGCCTGTGTACAGTTCTGTATCACTTGGCCTGTGACATGGCAAAGGTCTTTCCTCTGCATTTTCAGCAGGTGGTTGCACATTACTGCCATCGTGGAAGTCTTAGAAAGAAATATTACATACTAGACAAAGCCCTGAAACTCACTGAGAGCTCTGGATTATTCACCCCTTCAAAAGTGGACCTGCAAATACAGGTAAAAAGCTGAGCAGGACCTTTCTGACAAGGACAGAGGTGAAAAATACCTGAAAAACTGAGAGTAAAAGTGGTAAACGTTACCTTCCCTGGAGGACACGGTAACACGCCAGCCAGACTCTGTACCTGGAGCTTTGGGTGGGAAGTGACTGATCACGCAGGTCATCGGACTAGGCTGATACAGGAAAACTGGTTTGTTTTATACCAGTTACTAACAACTCACAGATTTTACCCTTCACTTACATTCAAAACTAAATTAATGAAATTAATGCATCTGACTGGTAAACTAATGGAATATTTCTTAAATATTTTGGAAACCTCTTTAAAACACCAACTCCAAAGAATTAACTTGTTTATCCATTATAAATAATGGTAATTCTGACTCCTAATGACAACACACTGTAAGCAAACAACTTTACTGGAGTGAAAAGCATGCAAGAAACAAAAAGACAGTCACATTATAAAGACTAAAAGAAAAGTACAGTGAGTCATTTTTTTACTTAAGTGTCTCAAGGAAGTTGATTCATGACTTGAAGTTGTGAGAGCAGTACTGCAGGATTAACTCTCCCGTAAACATGGCCCCAGAGTAATTAATACAAAGGAGGATTAAAAAATTTTTGGACCAACAGACCTCAAAATTTAGTATGGATCATCATGTAGTTTTGTCTTCAAATTTTCTATTAAAAATAATAAAGGCACTATGGGTTCACACACCATACAGCCCATATAATACTTTTCTCTATCCGTTCAGATACGACATTAGTGTTACCCAAAACCACCTGATGAGTTTACTTGGCCTCCGCAACAACCAGACTGTTCTTTACACAGTTTTAAGCTTGCAGTTTCTTTTTTCTATCCCGTATCACCTCCCTCCCAGTCACGTGATGAAAAGGAGCACAGCCTGTCCTCCCCTTCCTCTTCGCAGACTGCTGAGAAGCAAAATATCCGAAATAGTCCATCTGTCACTAGTCCAGGTGCGTTTACAATTTGCAGCAGAGATACCTCCCCAGGCTGCATTTACATGGTCAATTTAATCTGCCATTACCAGTGGGTGCAGATGAAAGCTGCAGTATCATTTTAGAACACTAATGGTAATGTTTATACAGCCAAATGGTGAGATGGAACAAGGAACTGATCTGACTGTAAAAAAAAAACAAACCATCTATTTTTTTCTTTCTTAGCCAGGTTAGTTTACAGTATAATCAGTCTCCTCAGCCAGCTTACAGCATCATCCACAAATCCAGGTGCCAGCATAAGGAAGAGGATGGCAATAAGCCAGAAAAGAGGAGTGAAGCCCAAATACCTCTTCTGGCAACAGCCCACACTTGGGGCAGACAAAGCACAGTCTCAGAACCAGCTCATCAGAATGACAAGTGAACTGTGACTTTGACAGAACTGTGTATTTAAAACTGGCTTTATTTCATGCATATGTATAAAATGAGAGTACTACATCTTAGTCCACCCAATATTTGGTGAGAAAATCCTGCTGAGGGAGCATTACTAACACTGCCATTGAAGTTGTGTGAATGTTCTTTTTCAGCTGCTGCTTCTTCCTAATTTATAACTTTTGAGACATTATTTTTAGGATACATTTATAAGCCTGATGCTTGACAAAAATCACATTGCTTTGTAAGTCCTAAAACTTCAGGGTTTTGAATGAACGTGACTTAACATTTTCATCACAACAAAAAGTTTCAAGAGGTTAGGTTTCCTGGGGTTTTCATTTGTTTTTGTTTCATTTTTTAAACAAAATGGTTTTAAAACAGCTCAATTTGGGTGGAGAAAGCATTCGTGAAAACAAACATCACTGAGTGTTTTGATAAAAGCTACATTTGATTTAAAAGGGTTCAGATGAGGATTTGAACACCTCAATTTAGTGATGCACTAGTATCCTAAGAAAAAAATACCATATTTTAGACATGTTTTACTATTGTAGGCATGCAGAGAACACATCAGCTAAAGGCTGTTCTGACTATAGTTGTATTATGCTGGGAAATGGTGGTGCCTCTTCCTTGAATCTCTATTAAATCTTAGAGAAATCTGTATATCAGAACATTATATGTAGGCAGGCTCCACGCCACTCAGCACCAAGCAGCATCTTGGCTCATTGCCTAAATATGCAGTGAGAGTTGTCTTTCTGAACCTGACATTTGAATGCATTATGATGTTGCCCAGTATTTCCCAAGCACTTTTGTCCCATGTCCCTCCTAAATGTACTCCACCATTCCTACCTCCTCCCCACACAGGCCAGACCCAGTGCCATGCAGTTGCTAGCTCTGCTGAGCCCTGGTGCTTCCTTTCTCTCTCAGGCTAGTACGCTGCTTGTAAAGCACTTCTCCACTGTTTTCAGGACTCATTTTTCACATTAGCTTCTTCCACTACAGCAAGACGACAAAGAATGCACACCATGCCTCTCCAGACTCTGGAGAGGGTAATTCCATTTCTGTGCATATTTTTCCCCAATGATGGGAAGATGACTGCTTGAGCAAGGGCTGGCTGTGAAATGAGAGCACCTGTTATACGTTCAAAATCTTTGTTCTGAGTTTGTGAGTTCCAATTCTAGGTTCAGTAGAGTTGTGTTCCATATTTTACATAGATATAAACTTTTGAATTTGGACATGAGATTTTTGACTCTCTTTGCATTCATCCCCAGATTGTTTTCTTTTTAAATACAGATTAGTATGGATTCTGAGATTTGATGCACATAGGTGAGGCAAAGAAAGTCTCATTTTGTTAATTTGGTATTATTCTCCCATTTGCACAAAATAAAACTTGAAGTCGGGAAAGATCACATATACAATTTACGTTGTATTTTTCAGTCTGGGATTTCTAAAGGGACAAACGATAAATCCCAAATTTAAGTGTCTGGAGTCATACTAACAATCAGATCTTCTACACCTAGAATAAAAGATTAGATTCAACAGTGACACTACCACCACGACACTCAGCCAGCCTTTAGTGGGGCTATTCTTTAACATGTATTTCCATTAGTACTGAAATAGCTAGTGAATAGCAACATTAAGTAAATAATATGGACAGAACTGATTGTAGGAATGGCACAAGACTGATAAGGTAATTAAAACAATGTCTCAAGTGAGGAAAGCTTTCTTTCCTAATTAAAATTTTAAAAAATGGAGAGACATGTTTATGGCAATGAAATTAATTCAGTACTATATTTTATACAATTCCACATGCAAAGCTTTATATTTCAAACATTGTGTATGAAAAAACCCTTAAAAATCTAAGGTGGTGGCAGTTTGACATTGTGGGTGTCAAAATCTCTTTTTTTTGTGCAATCTGGTGAAAAATCTTGCATGGATGAACTTTCTTCTGCAAACACAGCATTAAAACGGAAAACAACAATAGTCAGCTCCAATCCTTCCACCAGAACCACAGAGCTGACACAGCCAGGAAGACTTTCTGGGATTAAGTTCCTGCAACAGTCTGGGTGAACCTGAAGGAAGGAGCATCTCACACATGAGGAAAGGCTGAGAGAGCTGGGACTGTTCAGCCACTATGTAAATACCCAAAGGGAGGGTGCAAAGAGGACAGAGGCAGGCTCTTTTCAGTGGTGCCCAGTGACAGGACCAGAGGCAATGGGCACAAACCGAAACACAGGAGGTTCCCTCTGAACACCAGGAAACACTTTTTCCACTGTGAGGGTAACTGAGCACTGGCACAGGTTGCCCAGAGAGGTTGTGGAGTCTCCATCCTTGGAGATATTCAAAAGACATGGTCCTGGGCAACCAGCTGTAGTTGGCCCTGCTTGAGCAGGGTGCTGGACCAGATGACCTCCACAGGTCCCTTCCAACCTCAACCATTCTGTGATTCTGTGCACAAAGCTTTAATATCCATCCAAATGTTAAAAACAAACTTGCACAAGCTCATTAAAATATAGGACAAACGACTTAGCTGGAAGCAGACATTGGGAGCCAAAAATGCACTCAATGAGCAGTGTCTGGATCACCTTCATCCAGTGTTCTGAAAGAATGGGCACAGGAGATCAAAGAACCAGCAGAAAGGATTTTTAAGAAATCTATAAACTCCAAGTGGAAAAAAGCAAACATAGTGCCTATATTTACAAGGAGAAAAAAGCAACCAGGAATATGTCAGGCCTATGAATCTGATCAAAAGCCAGCATGCTACTGAGAATAATTCTTTCTTGCAAAATTCAAAGACAAAGAAGAAAACAGATGATCATTAAAGAAGATATCACATGGGTTCGCCAGAGGTAGATTGTGCCAAACTCGCTTGACATCTTTCTTTGACAAGACAGCTAATTTTTCTATATAAAGGAAATGCAAGAAGTTCATATGGACTTTTTATACTGTGCCACATGGGGTATGGACTTTTGATACTGTGCTGTATCAGTTAAGATGAAAAAGACGGGAAAGGAACCAAATATGTAGATGGCAGAGATAACAGTGGGTTATGCTGAACGGAAAGCTATCAGATCAGAAGAAGGTTACTAATGGAGTTCCTAAAGAATGAGTCTTTGGTCAAAGCTTTTGAATTTTCCTTCATTAACCTCATACCAAAAAAGCATGCTAATGAAATTTCCCAGTAACACCAAGTAACATCATATATGCGGAAAAGGATTGAAACATCATACAAAAAGAACTGGATGACCTTGAGTGGGTACTGACAATGGCGTGCAATTTAACAGTAGACAACAGCAAGACCTTACACAGAGGTACTAATAAAAACAAACTCTCCAATAATGTGGAGAGTTTATCCACACAGTTATCAAGCTGTTCATAAAAATAAGGACAGGCATGAGTGGTTACGCTATCACGTTACAAACAAGTCAAACAGTATGAAGACTTGAAAAAGTTGTTTGGAGGCCCAGGATGCAAGAAACAAAGTATTCCCAGCAGAAGCAAGTGAAAATCATTGTACAAGACCCCAGCAAGAATGCTGAGTACCATGCTGCAAGCTCAGGTAAAGAAAGATGAACTCAAATCGAAGTAAATGTAAAAAACCCCCAAAACCAACCAACAAAAAAAACCAAACCAAAAATGAAGAACAGGAAAATCTGTTTTGTGAAAGGAAGCTAAAATATATTGGGTTATTCAGTTTATCAAAATTCTTAGCCAGGATAAGATTGCTCTCTAAGAATACATTAGGAGAGGTAAATTCTAGAGGAATATAAGAACCATACATGCTAATGCACAATATTAGCAGAGGTGCAAGTATGTATGAAGTGCCCATGAAGTCGGAAATCAGATGGCAGTTATTAACTATCAAAGCAATGAAGCCCTGACACAGTCCTCCCACTGGAATAATGATGCAGAGATTTAGCCAGTTTGAACAAGGAGCTTCTTTAATTTACACATTAAAAAAATAAAAAGAAAACAAGGAGATGTCATTGTCCAAACAACAACAAAAAAACCTAACACAATTCCAGTCTCATATCAAAATACACAAACCACTGCAATTTTCCAGAGGACTCTGGGGTACACTGTAACTGCAGCACACATTACACTGCCAACTGCAGCATTCTGTCTTCTAGCCCATTTTGTAAAAAACTCATCTCAAGGAACTTAACATCAAATTTCCTATCTCGTGATCTCCCTTAATAAATTAAGACAGACATTAATAAAGAACGTCATTCATTGTTCCTCCATTTTTTAGCACAACCTGCTCTATGCTGCAACAATTTTTAATTTGACACACTGCTGGCAGACAAGCCCACGCCAAGCATATCGGGGCACCTCTGTGTTTCTTCGGTTCTGTCCCCTCCCCCCAATATTTGTAGCATTTTAGTTACAAGAGCAACTGGTTGTAACAAATGCAAGAACTGAAGTGCTGAGGACTATGCAGTCAGAGAATGAAAATCGCTGGCTGCTGTAGGAATTCATTTATAAACTGGATAGAGTACGGCAGCACTTAATGGATAAAGTAAAATGCCCATCATTCATTATTGTTCAATCACAATGATCTGCAATGGCTCTTGAACGGGATGGAAAACACTGCTTTCCCAGGGCAGTGATGGCATGTTTGTGCTTCCCTTCCTTCAGAGATGCATTAATGTAAAAGATACTTTGACAGTGAGAAAAATGATCGGCCCTTGGAAGCTCATAAGCATCTATCAGCAGGCCATCATCTGTTTGATGCTGCAAAATTCGTAATGCAGACAGCTGTCATTGATGTATTCAGGGCCTGTGGGACAGAGCTATGACCTGAAAAATGTGCAGAAAATAACACGGGGCATAACTGTGATGTGGAACAGGTGAAGCACACCCCATTTGCTTCTCTTCCCTCTCCTACCCATTCTGTTGGGTATGAAAAACATGAAGGACCACTTCCTTCCTGATTATACATTTGTTAGCACACCACTACTGCTTATAATATTGGCCGCTATCTTGTTCACAAGAGCTCCAAAAGCACAGAGAAAACAGCTGTTCACAGTAACCTAGGTCTAAATGCTGAAGGCCTCCTTGCAACCGTGATCACTGAAGAACAACATGGGAAGTGACCCACTGAGGTGCAGAAAAAAATGTAGTTGCTTAAGAGAAACCGTAAATAATTAAGGGAGAGACTTTGGGGCCCAAGAAAAAAGTTGAAACAGTAATTAAAAAATCAATACGTTGCAGCATTAACTACCCAAATACTTTTCTGCTCCTTGCTAATTCCCATCTCTGGCTCGTCTGTGTGGAGTATGTTCATAATTCTCTGTGGAGCCTTCATTTTACAATAGCATGAACCCTGCTGGGGGCTTCTGAAGATAAGTTTTGTGGGTATTTCAAGGTACCCGTTATTATCAGCAGGTATCTCACCCAGCTCTGCACCCCAACCAATCAACCAAGCAGAAAAATCTGTATTTTTCCTACCGTTGCTTATCTGATGTTATATGAAAGATATGTTACTATGTCACTCAGTATACCTATAAGTGTGTATATATACACACACACTTGATACAGTAATGTGTTAAAGAGCCTTTACTAGTGACGGAAATCCATTCCCAAAACGCAAAGAAAATAGTGAAGTGCATATGCACATGCAGGGAGATCTTTTACTCCCTGTGCAGCAGAACTTTTTCAATCAAAATGGTAACTGCTGCATGAACTGAAAAACTGTGGAACTGTAAAATGAGTATGACTTTTACTAAAGAAGGAAATGCAGAGGGCAGGCATTATACCCATGAAAGAAATTCTCACCATGGATTTATGCCATTAAAGGAAGCGCTTGAACATAGCAGCAATATAAATAACAGATTTTATTTTTAGGATTCAAGGTTGGTTGTGGATTAACACAAACCTTTGTGGTACAGATCAAAGCCATATACAGGTAGTACTTACACAGCTGAGAAAAAAAATCATTCCTTATGTAAGGAGCTTTTTGCATCCTGCTAAAACCAGAAGTCTTATTACTTTTATAATAATTAATAATTTTAAAGACAGTATTTCTCTTTAACCACTTTCTCTGTATACCTGCAAAACCAGGTGTGCCCTCCATGAAATGCAATTACATTTACCTGCTGCAAACTGATCCGATTTTGTTACTGAACTGCAAGAGCAGATATATTTAGCCACGGTTTTAAACAAGGCCAAGATGATATTGCAGTCCCGTTATCCACAAGACAAGCAATATAACTGTAAAACTTTTATGCAAATCCTGTAAATAATACAAACACTAGAAAGATAAGGTAGCTTCAGTACTTACTACACAGATGAGTGCGTGCTGAATCATAGAATCATTAAGGTTGGAAAAGACCTCTAAGATCATCAAGTCCAACCGTCAACCC
>WAAD01041136.1:16912-94899 GCA_013389945.1 Fregata magnificens | reverse complement strand
CTGCCGGCGTGGGGCTCTGGCCGCTCTCGCGTGTCCGGCGGCGCAGCGGGTCACTTCGCGTGGGGCTGAGCTGGCGGCGGCCGAAACCTGCCAAGAGGCTCCGCCGGGGGCCGGGTGTTCTGGCAGGAAAGCCCGCACCTTTGGGTTCGGGTTATCGCGCCGTCTGGCTTGGCGGAGCTGCGAAAGTTGGTCAGCGGCTAAGCTCCGGCTTCGCTTCGGGGGTGTGCCTGCCGTGATCCAGCTCGTACAAGCTGGAGCCCTCACGCAGCGGCAGGGATACTGGAAAGCCTTCACTTCTGGCCTTTCCAGCTGCTGGTTTGAACCGACCTACTTCGGTGCTTTCCTTACCTTTCCTCCCCCTTTTCTTGACCGCTGCCAATTTTATGGTTGAAAGAGCTGCAAGGCAAAGTCTTGGTTTAAAACGAGAGCTCCCCGTGTTTAAGGGAGTTGCTCATGTTTTTTTTTTGTTTGGCTGCACTGTGGTGTGCTGTTAATACTTCTGTTCACCCGTCTGTTAGATTAGTGGATTCCTTTCTTAGTCTGCTTGAAGATGAGAATAGGAGTCGTTTCTGCATTGAACAGATGTCATGGCTAGGTTATGATGTATTGGGTGGAAACACAAGTAATTACAGTGTAAACCTGAAGCAGCAAAGTGCTTCCTGTAAAGATTGGGGGGGGGTGGTGGTGGTGTTCTAAAGAAAAAGCAACACACAGACATCAAGAAAAAAACATCAACCTAATTCTCAGTGTTTTCCTCTCAAATATATCAAACTGTGATCAAGTCCAGTGTTAATTAAGTTATCTGGGCTCTCTTAGTTAATCAGAATTTACTGGAAAATAAAAAGCTATTTAATGCATCTTTCTGCTCCATTTAATATATTTCCACTTTTAATATGTATGATAGAACTGACTTCGTTTAGATCTGGAAAAACATGCAATAGAGTGGGATATCATGGCTACTTAACAGCTGCATTGTACGTTCACGTTGTTTAGCAGTGCTGCTGGTAGTACAATTCACTGCTGCTCTTTTTAAGAGTTAAACAGCTGTACAAATAAAAGATATGTGTTAGGGGGTGCTCAAGAGCTTAGAGCTGGGCTGTTAAAATTTGACATGGTGTTAATTTTCAGGAAGTTGGGTAGATTTTCAGCACTAAAGAGTGATTTCAGGACTTCTAGAGCTGAGGTTGTGTGACTGAGTCTCTCGGTTTAGTTTATGTTGTGATGGTGTTTGTGGGGAAGGTGAGGAGGAAGGGGTTTTGGTGAACAAAGTCACTTGGAAGGCAAAAGAGAAAGGGATGCTGAGGAATATCAGTAAGAAGAAAGTGGGACAGTTTCATGGAAGATGCGAATTTTAGTGATGGATTTGAAGGGGAAGGCATAGAGAGAGTCCTGGTGGGCAGGAAGATGGAAGCCGAGGGGTATGTGAAGGCTATTGAAGAGGGGATGAAGAGTATTTTGTGTGTGATGGAGTATGTGAGGATAAAAAAATATATGGGGAACAGGTGAAACAAGATCAGAGATTTACGATCCTGTTGACAGTGTCATGACAGCTTTTGACATTTCAGTTAAGGAGCTCATAGGCAGGATATGAAGAGATGGAGGACTGCCAGAAGACAGTTCTGAAGGTTTAACGTTCGTCTCTTCGTATTGCCTCAGAATTTATCTCCTGACATATATAGACATGCTTTATAAAAACTTATTGCTCAAATAAAAACTTACCAGCTCCTATATTTTAATTTCAGTCCTGTGATCTATAGGATCTATTTCCTACATTGACATTATTTCGATTGTGAATTCAGTTATTATTCTGGTTTTTGCTATGTAAGCTAGCTTTCTGACAAATGATTGGTAATACAGCTTTTCAGTAAAAATGTTATCCTGTGTGAAGGCTTCAGATGGAATTTGAAATGCCTAGAAATCCTTCTGCTCTTCCTTCAGTTTAACTTGAAGGGCTTGAGTGTCTCTCTCTTGTGTCTTGTTTTAATGTACCTTTAGATCAAAGCAACCTGGTACAGCATCATCAGTATTGATTTAGCATTTTCAAGTAGGATTTGCAGATATGAGTGACTTCAGCTTGATATGCAGGACTCTGAAAGAGATACTGTGCTCCTTGAGGGAGCTATGGTAGGGAGAGAAATACCAAACACAGCTTCTGTCGATGGACAGAAGTTGCAAAAGTTCCAACATTGATAACCCAGCCTTAACTTCACTCCAGCTTTCCTTTTGTCTTTCTAAATAATGCAATGCATTTTCAGTTTATTGCTGTATATCTTTTCTAGTTCCTCTACAGAATTGTTTCATTTAAATCTCAGCCCAGAGCTGCATGTAATTCAGCGATAGGTGAAGCAGTTCTTTCATAGCTGTTGCTTACATATATGAAGATGTATATGTAAATCTGGACTTGTTAGAACTAAGGAACTATAGCACTTATTTAAAATACTTTTAGATAATTTTAAAATTATCTTATTGTATTGCTCAACCTGTATGTTGGTTTCAACCTTCATTTATGGCTCTCCTCTCACTGCTTTCTCATGTACTGCGTATTCTTTATATATGATGCTGATGAATGTGCATTTACTCATTTTCTGCCTGGAACTATTGTGCTGTCTTCAAGTATGTGCTTTGCCTTTAAAAGGGAAAAACAAAAGCTCAGAGTTATGAGTTTGACATTTATTATTTCTTGCTGAAGAAACAGTCCTTATATGTGAATCTATCCAGTTTATTTAATGTGGGCAGAATGTATAGCTTAGACTTGAAATCTGATTTGACAACAGCAATGAGAAATATGTAGTGTGTTTTAATGTCAAAAATGTAATTCAAAGGGGGAAAGAAACATAGCGGGAACAGAATAAACAAAATCAACATGACTTTTCCAGTCAGACTTCATTGCTTTGAAGGACTGAAAAAATGAGGCCTACAGTGTTTAATGTCCCTTTAACTCTCTAATATGTCAAGTACAGTTACTCAGCTCTATCTCCGCATGCGATCTTAAAAGGTTATTTATTCATCTCTTGTCCTTACTCTAAAGTTATCCCCAACTTTCCTGTTTTATTTCAACAAGTCATTGAACAACCTGAGATTTTGAAATTAATGTTTTCCTTTTGCAGTTTATTTAGGATGTTTTCTAAAACCATAGTGACTTGAAAACCATCTTTTTCCCCTTGAAAAACTACATGTGTTATCTTCCGGGATGTCATGACTCACTCCTTTTTTTGTTTTCTTCTGAGCACTGTGGCACCTGAGAAAATCAGAGCCTCTGCATAATGAGAAAATAAATACACATTTGCAGGAAATAAATTAATGATCTCAGAATACTTTTTTGAGGTGTTTACCTAAAGAAACTTTCTTTCTGTAACTGAAAGTAAAGTAACTGAACTGAAAAGCCTTGTTGTGCGTCATTAAAACTTAAGTTGCTGGAGAACAGGAGTTTTAAAATACTTTATCTGCTTCTCTGTGCAGTGTATTAACTACCATCGCAATAATCTCTGGCTGTATCCCAAATATATAGCAATAATTATCTTTCTCCCTACATGCTTTTTAAAAGCCGGATTGGCTTTCTTGTTTTGTGTCTGTGAGTTGTAGTGTTTTATGCCAAAAGCAGTACCAGGAACGGTAAATTGGCTGTTGGAGCGAGCTCCTCCTTCACGTTGGAAAGAACAGCACATCGATCCCTTGGTAGATACCTTCTGGGCATCGTATTATTTTCATATATAGCCTACAGATGTGATTTCCGAACTCTGAGAATACAGTATGCATATGTAATATGTAAACAAGGTGCCATGAGAACGCCAATATGCACATTTACAGTAGGCCAGCGGCTAAGCGGTAACTGTTTCAAGCCCTTTCATTTTCTTTTCCTAGTACATGTGAAATAGATATGTGAAGTAGTATGTGAAATAGATTTCACCTCATAGGTGAAAAGGAATAAGCTACCTCGTGTACTGTGCGGTAAGATAAGAGTATACATATGGCCAACTTCTATAGAGTAGCTGATTTGTTAAATTCACGCCTTGGCTTACCCCATAGTAACTTGATTGTGTCCCCTTACCTTAAGTTTAGGTCCAGCTGCTGTCAAAATCTTATGTCACACCTATTAGTTATTTTACTGTCTTCCTACTGTTTTGTGGTTCAAAAAGGATATTGCTTTAGGGTGGGTTGCAGGATACTGCCATGGGGATGCCTCTTGGGTGGCTAGAGACAGTCCCGTAGGGGACCCTGAATACCAGCAGAGAGGCCTCCGTTCACGTGGAGCGTTGCAAGGAAATAATATCAAGTTATGTTTGCACGACAACACCCAGAACCATTTGTCCCTGTTTCTTGGACAGATGCAGGTGAACAGAACTTGTTCTTTTGCTGTTCCCAAGTGCAGAAGTTGTCAGCATAGTCTCAGAAGTATGGGCATAAACATAAGCTGGGAAAATGTTCCTTGAGCAATGGTAGGGGTTATTGCAGAAGAGGTAGTGCTGTTTGATTTTTTTTTTTGCTTTGGTTCAACTTCATATATCTTCTTTTCTCCCTATTCCTGTGCTGGGCAGGCAAGATAACAGGCGGTAACAATTTGAGGAGAAGATTTAAAGCTGTGTAAGAATAGTGCTTAAGACTGCACTGTCTTATTGGCTTTCCTGCTCATTCATGTTGTTGCATAGGAGAAGACACACGAGCATTTTTAAGTGAGGTCCTCATTTGCCAAATCCTATCATCTGAAGAACAGAAATGGACACTTAAAAGCCAAAACATTGAGAGCAGAAGTTGCTCCAGGGTGTTCTCATCATCCTCTAAAACAACTTGAAGGTAGGAACACGTGCTAGTTGAGCAATAACGAATGTCGGTTGCAGAGGAGCTCAGCAGGATGAGAATGGGTGTTGCTTCTTCCTCAGCACGCTGGAGGAGGTAGTTCACCAGAGGGACAAATGTCTGTTCTCTGTGCTGTGACCTGAAGTCAGACAAAGAGCATATGCATTGACCTGCATAAGTGGTGTGAATGGCTATTTATTGTTAGAAAAATAATGCCCTTTTTAATCCACTTTCTTTAGGGGTGTTGGGTGTGGGTTTTTTAAGCATCTTCTCTTTTTTCTTCAGCACTGAACATGGTGTTGGCTGTTCCTAGATGAGCAGTAGATTTCCTGTTGGTGACTCTATTTATGGATTTCTTCCTTTGCCTAGCCAAGCAAGTCAGAGGGTATCTCTGGCTGCTTCTCTGGCTCCTAATCATTTAATCTGTTTATGCAAATAAAACTGTGTTTCTGCTCTTACATTTGGGTTTTATTACTGGTAACCCATGATGCTAGTCTGGATGCAGGGATCGTCTCTGAGAAATGGGGTAAGATTGGAGTGGGGAGCAGGGGAAATCATAATGATTCTCTATTCTAATCTCCTGAGTAAGACAAGCCAGAGAGTCCAATGTCCAGTCCAAAATTTCCTTTGAAACTTCTACACATCTCAGAAAGTGAGTTTAGGTTGACTGTAAGTGCTGGTGGCTCCACCACAACCCTAGGTGAGATGTTCCTGTAGTTAATTATCCTTTGGGTTTAATAAGAATTTTAAAGCTTTGTTTCTAGTTTGAACTTGTCAAACTTCAGTGGTCAGCTATGGGATCTCATCGTGTCGCCTTTTTTTTTTTTTCCCCCCCTGATTAAAGAGCCATCTGTTATCAAAAATCTTTCGCATGTGCATTAGTATATATACTATTAGCATCTCACTTATTAAATTCTTGGTTAAATTAAGCAGGATGAGCTTTCTTGGGATTTGAGGCATGATTTTTAGATCTTGGATACTTCTATAGTTATTTCTTGCATCCGTCCCAAGTTTTCATCTAAGAATGCCAGAAGGTGGCATAGCATGTCACTAACAGTCTGGCAGGTGCTGTGTACAGAAATATTTTCAGCTCCGTTCACCTTTTTGTATTTATCTCCTTGTAATTTGGAGGATTATTTACCGCTTAGCTGCAGACCTGCATGGAGCTCTCATAAAATAACTATCTACAATGATTTCCAGATTCTCTTCAGTTTTTGCTCTCCTAAGCATAACCAACCATCTCTGTTCTTAGTTGAAGAGTTCCATATAGCACCAGGAAAAAGCCCGTTGTCCAAACAACTCGCCACTCCATGCAGTGGTTGTATAACATTTCCTTGATTATATTTATTGTTTTTCACCAAAGAGGCTTGCTTATGCTTGTCATTTAACAAAAAGTCATTCTCATATGACTTCCAGTCATTCCTTGCACCTTTATATATAACAGTTGCCTCCTACTTAGTTTTCTTTCTATTCAGGATGGGAAGTTGTCCCTTTTAAAGTACTTATGTAGAACTGGTTTTTATCCACACGCGGTGGATTAAATTGGTTTATAATCAACTGAACTTTTAATTCTTGATTTTTAATCGAAATCTAATATACTTTTACCCTTGCCTAGCTGCTATGATTTTTTTCTAAGAAGTTCATTACTTATATTTTTCAGAAATATTTTGTTGAGGAAAACTACTGGTATGCATTCCCTTCCTGGAGTCTTTCCTCTCGCGTCATATTTATGTTTGAAAGGGCTCTTCATCACATTCCTTTCTGATTGAGCGGTTGACTGCAGATCTGTATTGATACCGAGACTATAATGTGCCTGTTAATACATTGACCCATATCTACTCTAGATGAAATGAACGATCACTTTAAAGCAGATAGTGGTGTCTTTATTATACCACACAACTTGCCCGTCTCTTCTGTCTGTCCCAATGCTTTTTAATGTTGAAGTAATTTGAAAAATTCTAGTAGGCTTCAGAAATCGTGTTGAATCGCACTTATTATCAGAAGTGAATTTTTCTGGCTCTGTTCATTATCCAGGTTTCCACTATTGGCATATAAACAGCTGGTTTGTTTTCTTTGCACTCCTTTACATTTTCATGTTTTGGTTTTGAATCTTATATTCAGGTAATGGTATCATAACTTGAGTGTCCTCCCTAATAAATACTAGTTGAAAGCCCTGCAGAGTAATCTAGTTTGATTGCTATACAAAATGTTAGGCAGTCCCACTACAGAGAGTGGGTCAAATAATCCACAGGATATCACTTACCTAGCCAGTGTTTAATCTCCTGTATGTTCTGCAATCTGTTTCTCTCATTTGGGCATCAGGAAGGATTCCTAAGCAGACTGTCTCTCTCCTGTTTTCAAGGAGCTTTAATAACTTAATAAATATTATTGAACATGGCCTGGGTCTGCTACTGCTTTGTGTTCTGTGACAAACTTGGCATCCCTTCCTCAGTTTTTACCATAGAAAACAGGATCCTTCATTGCCATCACTTCATTCTCCAACTGAATAGGCAGTTGCCTTGTCTGAAAGTGAGTCTACAACTCTATTCTGCTGTTCAGGATCAGTGGTTGCCCATCCAAAGGGTTAAATTTTGTTTCCTAGCAAACTATTGACTCTTCACTCTGTGGGAAACCTCTGTCTTTGGACAGGAAGCAGAAGGTGGTACGTCCTTTGCTGGTAGTTGGGTCACTCTTGGCTATCGTTGCTGGCCATAGGGAGCTGTGCCTTTTGAAAGAAATTCTGCGTTCCCTCTAGCAAAATGTCTCAAATTATCTCTACCATCAGGTTTACCTCTTTGCTAATATAATTGCAGCGAGGGCAGCTATTCTAAGTGTAAGTGGAGTCAGTCTGGATACCATTTAATGATTCATGTCCTAGAAAAACACGGTTTTCCTGTTTCTATAGTAGAGACATTGTTTCTGGCCGTCTGCTTAGAGCAGTGGCTTAGTGTTTGGGAAATGCTTGCAACTGAGGGCATCTGCCTTTTTTTTTTTTTTTTTTTTTTTTCCCTCTAGATTTTTTTTAAAACAAAAAAAAAAAAAACCTAAAAAAAAAAACCCCCAACCCTGAAATTTTTTTTTCTTTTACCATCTAGATTTCTTTAAAACAAACAAACAAAAATCCTGAACAGAAAAACCCCCAAGCCTGAAACTTTATTCTCATATTTCTAGGCTAGAGATTAGGATATAGTTGCACATCTATAATAATAGTGGTGATAAAAAACAACCAAACACCAAACCCACAGTTCAAAGGGAATAATAAATCAATGGCTTACCTAATCTCTTTGCATGTGAAACATTAATTAACGTGGTTTTTTGAGAGTTTTATTTAACGTGTGTATGACTTCCTGAAAGTACACCAAAATATTGTTCAAAACAAAGGTAATAAATAGTACAGGTAGTACATAAAAAACCAGAATGAGAAACTTATTTACTTTATAAATCAGTTTTCATATATCAAAAAATCACTCAAGGCACTTAGAAATCTGAAATTATTCCAGCATATGGAAATAAATTGGTCATAAATGATCTCCTGCAATGTTAAAATATTTCGGGCATACCTTAAAAAAAAAAAACACACAACAAAACCCACAAAACAAACAAACAAAAAACCCCCCAAACCACCCAAAACCAACACGATCAAAACTCTATCATCTCCCAAGTTCCTCATGTGCTCCTTTTCCTGCTGTCCACTCTCCCCAGGGTTTGTCATCTTGTGCTGTCAAGTGGGTCATAAGTCACAGCAGAAGTGACTATTTCTAGGTCAGACAGTAACATGTTGGGAAGAATAGTTTTATAATAGGCACAGAAATAGTATTTTACAGTAGGAAAGTACTGACGTGCTACAAATTACTGCATTAACTTCACACCACAGACTCATTTTACTGAACTGCTGGTACTGACATGCCAGTTTTACAGCTGGTGCAGTAATCCATCTCAATATTGTCTGAAAAGAAGAGGAAGGGAAAAGGGAATTTTAGGTTACACATTTCCAGAGGTAGTAGGGGAAGGGACTGAACTGTCCTGGTAGTTACCCTAGCTGTTCTGTTATCTTCGTGGCTTATTATATACAAGGCATTTAACATATTTACACCATTTTAAAATGGTATTGAAGTAGTTCAAACTGCAAAACCAGGCTAATCTTCTCTTTTTTTTTTTTTTTTTTTTTAATTAGCATCATACCAATATTAGTATGATACATCATATTAGTATCTGAGCAAGGGCATGCACTTTCATAAAGTTAAACTATTTTTTTAATGAACAAGTTACCCTTGAAGACTTTTCCCACCATTCCTTGATTGTGCCTGTTAAAATGAAGAAAGGCGACTAGTAAAAAAGCGGTGATAGAGAAGCGAGGCATGCTTTTAGGAGAAAAATGTATACATACACACACAAAGATCCTGTAGATCATGTGACTTAGATGTTACAAAACTAATAATAATGCTGCGGTGCAGGTGAAGTTGTTCTGTGGGCTGATGGTGACTAAAGTCTTTGTTTTCCATCCTTCCTAGAAATTAAGAAGCCACCGGTGGCCCCCAAACCAAAATTTGTGGTAGGACACAAGGCGACGCCTCCACCTGTTGCACCGAAGCCCGACGTTGTACTTCCTGGTGTTATACAAGCAGCAAGGAAAACCAAGCCAGCAATTGCACCAAAACCAAAGGTTCTCAAGAGCTCATCTGTTCCAGAAGTTAAACCTCCATCGTCTACACGAAAAAGCACAAAAAGCTTTGAGGAGCACAGAGGAGATTCTTCTCAAACGCTAGACCACTTGAATTATAAAAATGAAGCCTCGGAAGGGAGTACTGGTAACACAGCATATATTCTACCAATGTCATCTTGCAAATTTGAATGTCTTCATAAGCTTGGAAATGGGGAGAGCACCTGTAAAACTCAGATCATTTTTGGGCACTTTGAAAACTTAGAGAACATCAAAGTTGGTGAAAAAAATGTACCAGCTCTGGGGGATAGTCACAATGAAAAACTGGCAAATAGAAATCAGGTGGTTTTGAAAGCCAGCATTTTGGAAGAGAAACTTAAGGATGTTCTAACTCATAGTGTGTTTCCTAACAGCAGTCCTGTGAGGCACAGGTATGCAGACAAACTTGACAAAGGGAATGGCAGCAGTTCCAAGAATGACGTTAAAATAGAGTTTATGGAACTTGTACAGTCTTCGTCGTCTTCTGAGATAGCTAAAGGGAAGCAACAAAATGCTGATGGTAAGCTCGCTGCTGATGAGTTTCAGATGTCTGAAATTTGTCCTAGTTTGACTGAAAATAACCACAGTTGCTCTTGCCCATTGGACCAGGAAATCCTGGAAAATGAGAATTTAAGTAGTAATAGTACATTTTCAGGTGAAATGGGTATGAAAGCAGATGCTGATAAAACCTCCTCTGAAACATCTTCAGTCCTCAGCTCAAAAGTGCTTCCTATCCCTAAGCCAAGAAAGCCACGTGCTGCGTGTCTAGTCCGTCAGGATGGCATAGACACCACAGGAGAAGGAACAAAGGAACCATCTAATTCAGAGAAAGATTCCTTTGGGCTTGCAGAACAAAGCTTTAAAAAGCCAGCAAAAATTAATATCCTTGGTCAAAGTGTTTGTTATAACAATAATACAGAAGTGCTTCATCCTGAAAAATGTGAGATAACTCAAAGCAATGCGGACAAAATGCATCAGGTGAAGGAACCTTCTATGGAAGAGTCAATTTCACAAAATCTTTTGCCTCTGTTGTCACACAAAACTTCCGATTTGGTGGAAAGTGTTGCATGTTCTTTAGATGCAGGGCATAACTTGGTTAACTCCATGGATGAGATGACAGATGACTCCAGTATGCTAGATGCTGTGGACAAAAGGACTAACTTTGTCAGATGTGATACTTTGTCCATGAGTTTGCCGAAGCAACTCAAATTAAGTGGCAGTCAGCACTCATCTGCTTCCAATAGCCTCCATGTTTCCCCACCAAAATTGGAAGATAAAGAAGTTAAAATAAAGGATGAAAGTTCTCCAAAAATCGTTCCTAAGAAACCACAAAGGCACAGCCTACCAGCTGCTGGCCTGCTGAAAAAAGCCGCATCAGCAGAGCTTGTGGAGAAAAGTTCTTACACCTCCAGCGAGGGCAAATCAAACAGCGTTCTGGAAGGATCTCACTTCACACGTCCACCAGCCAAGGAGCAAGGTGTGCTGTCGTCCTGTGACATACCCAAACGTTCTTCTGAGAAACCCGTCTGGAAGTTACCTCATCCTATTCTTCCATTTTCAGGAAATTCTGAATCATTAAAAACTGCTAACATTGCTACCGGCTTCAACCACTTGACTGTTGTGACGAAGCCTAGGGCCAAATCTCTCTCTTCTGTGGATATGGAAAGGACAGACAAGCCTTGCAAAGACCATCAGAAGAAAAATAGCTTGAAAAAGTTTCTCAACATGAAACTGTCGGTTTGCTTAATGAAAAGCGACTTCCAAAAATTTCTGTCTAAAGGCAGCCAGTCAATGGATAGTGCTGTTGCCAACCTTTCCACCGGGGAAGGGTATGGAAGTGGTAGCAACCGGAATATAGCATCTGTAGGCACTGAAAGGAAAGCTAAATCTGCCAAGGCACATTCCGTAGAAATAAGTAGTCCGGTGTTACAGAAGAAGAGGCAGAGAAACAGAAGTCAACCTGAGATGCGAAGTAACCAAAGGCTGGAGTCTTTAGGTGGGCATGCACTTTTGGGAGAGAATTTGTCACAAATGCATTTGAATTCTGTAACCAGCACTTGCGCTCCGGAGTACGAGAATGTGCGTCACTATGAGGAAATACCCGAGTATGAGAACTTGCCTTTTGCTATGGGTGCTGGGAGAAATCTCTGTTTTGAATGGCAGAACTCCAGCAGTGTGGAAGACCAGAGCCCTGGCTTCTATGAGGTTGAGGAGCCTTGTGAAGCTACAAGCAGGCGTTTGAGACTTGGCAGGTAAAATAAAGAGAAAAGGGGAGTTAAACAGCTCCATTGCAACTCTGTTGGTTGTAAACATGTTTAGATGATGACTTGAGAGGCTGTACCCCTTTCGTTAAATGTCAGCAGGACAGTCGTTGCTGCGTATCTTTATATGCTTTTGCTGTTTTGAAAACTGTTTGCACGTGGTGAAGAGTCGAGGGAAAAATGAACTAGTTATTTCTCATATATGATCGAAATTTGGGAAACTATCGTATGACGTACGTGCTTTTCCAGATTTAAAGCAAATCAGATACAGTCATGTATTTGTATCCAAGAATACTTAAATGGGGAGGAATGAACCTTACCACAGTCTCAGGATGAACTTGAATAAGTGTCCATAGAGTGCATATTGCTAGGTTTCTAGGGGAAATTAATATATTTTTAGATCAGCTGATAGAGCTGGGAAAAGCAGACAAGCTTTTGGGTATGTAAATTCTTCATCACGTCTTGAAAACTTTTGGGGTATAACAAAAGATATTGCTTTTCCCTGAATATAGCGAGTCGTCCGTATCTCCCTGTGCTCCCAGCAAAGGTAGTAGTACTGCATGAGTTCTGCGTGACTTGCACAGAATATTACTGCAAGACAAGGTTTGGTGACTCTGCAGGTTGCTGCTGTGTTTCGTTGTCTCAGGAGGTGGTGGAGACAGATACTATCAGCAGATTCAGAAAGGGATTGGACCGGTTCACAGATATGTCCAAAACAGATGCATAATGGAATAGGCAGGAACAGATCTTTTAATATCTGTAATACCGTGATTGTGGGTCCTGGGAAGAGGAATGGGCCACAGAGAGTGGCCAGACTTGTATGTTCTCCCTAAGTAACATCGCTTACTGTGTCTGTCAGAGTGTGGTAACAGGTGAAGCATTGTTTTGACCCAGTACAATATTATTTAGCGTCAGCTAATCAGTTGGTCTTACAGATCCTCAAGATTTATCTCAAACCAGCAATAAGGATTTGAATTAAATATGCAGGCTGTATACTTCATAGTGCCCAGCAAACTTCTTTACGCTGTTGAGAATATATGCATATTGACAAGAATAAATGAGTTAGCTTATAGATAGTCACATTTAACTTCATTTTTTACTGAGCGTTACTAAGCTTCATTTCATTTTGGATGCCTGTGTAGCAAACGCATGCTCCAAAGCATCTGAGAGCTGGCCATTTTTTAGGGGAGTACGTCCTCTTATATCGAAGGAGACAAATATTTTAAGTGGCATCCGGTGTTAATAAGTGTTTACAGAGTTGATATTCTCAACATTGGACCGTTTGATGGAAAGCAGGAAGCCTTATCATGGGAAGTAGGATTTCTGGTTATGGGCTCGGTATTGGTATATTTATTCATGTGGTTGTTGAGTATTTTTCTTGTTTACAGTAGGGTGTTTCTTGGTTTTGTCTTGGTACAGTTTAAGTTCCTGACTGAGTGTATGCTTTTTGTTTAAATCTAATCTTTGGGTATCTTTTGGGGATTTTGACCACACTCTTTTAGTATTCCCTTGAATTGGTTTACCTAAGAAGGGTGAGACCAAACTTAAATAAGGATATATTTTTTATGTGTTTATGCGATCTAGTTTGGTTTGTGTTGTGGTTCTGGGTCAGGTGAATGTATGTCTTTGCTTTAGGAAATGAAAAGGACTGTTTTGCTATATGAAGTATGGTAGGCATGAGACTGCAGTTGCTCCTTGAGTGAAATTCTGTAGTTCTCTTACCTGGCTGAGTGTGAGAGGTTTATAGTTATTCCCTCTCCACACAAACCTTCCGCAGTACCAATGGTGTTTTAAGGGTTTAAATGATCTCTTGCACCCCGGCCCATCTGCAACTGTAGCTGCTCCCTAAGCTGGATGTTCTTGACATAACTGGGTTTGTGTTGTGTTTTTCTTTTAAAAGCACACCATAGAAAACCACATCCAGAACACTTTATGTAAGGGTTTATTTTAAATGACATTACGTAGTCAGAAACTACCTTAGGAAACAATTAATGCATGCAGTTACTTCAGTAGATCTCGGGGAACAAAGAAATCCCTAGGAGAAGAAGGGACACGATGGGGCAGTGGTCTCCTGACCTGGATCAGCTGCTGCTGGAAGAGCTGGTACAGGTATTCGTTTTGGCTCTGGCTTGGGAGGTGTAAGGGTCCTCGCCGGGACAGAGCCAGGCAGGCAGCTGCTCCAGTTTTCCCATCCATTGTTATCTCAAGTCCTTTGAAGCTTCTTTATCAATGTTGTCTTACCTTTTCTGCATAGTTCTTTAAGAGCCTTTTCTAATTTCCTGGTCCAGGTGGTATTATAAAACCGGTTAGAGAAACAGTGCTGATGTTCTTGAAATAATTACCGCTCGCGTTTTCCCCAGCCTGTCAGAACACGCACTTAGCTCTTTTTCATAGATCATGGCACATAAAGCTTCTGTAATGCACTCCTAATGGGGATCTCAAAGCAAATTATCTTATGATTAAAGCCAACATACAAATGAAATTGTTCTTCTGAGAAATTCATAGACCGATTGCCTATGCTTCTAGTCCTAATAGCACATATGCAGCGTATTAAGTCTGAATGCCAGGCTTGCCATTACCAGAGAGGTTTGGTGGTGTCTTTACCCCATGTTACATTTCTTTCTGGAGGAAGAAATAAAATTTTCATAATGTACCCAGTGCTTCGGTGGTTACTGAGAAATTTCCTCCCGATCCCATCTGGTGAAACCAGTGTGCTTTAATGGGGAACGGTAATAGCTTCTGACACTCTTATCCTAAATTCATATGTCTTATTAAATTCAGATACATTTTGTTTGCTTGGGCCTTCCCACAGGGATTTAAATGCAAATGTCGGGCCTGGGTAATTAATGGTGGGGTATCAGTTACCACTTGATTTTTGAGTTATTTGATGTCACTCTCCTTCCTACTGAAGGTGGGCTTGGCTTTGGAAGGAAGAGAACCAGGGTCCTGATACAAGTGTGTGAACCACTGAGGTGAGACAGATGCTGCTGATGGGAGACTGGTGGGTTTTGCTGGTTTTAAGTAGTTCAGGGGAATATTCTCAATAAAGAAAGTAATGACAATATATTGGGAGCAGATAATCCGTGTTTTGTTTCCACTATTGAAAAAAGAAATCTCTTGAAACAGTTTTGAAGCATTGTTTATTTGGTCCTAGTCTACCTGCTTGACTACCAATTTAAAATAATGAAGGTGAATGCGTTATTATGAGGACTCTGTAAACAAAGTGAGTGAAGAATAGATGCTGTGGGATAGAAAATGTACTGTTAAATGTAAAAGAAGTTTTAAATATCATTATCCAGTTGCAGATAACAACAGGGAAAGCAGCTCTTTGGGTTTGGTGGTTTTTTTTGTTTTGTTTTGTTTTGGGTTTTTTTTGTTTGGTTTTTTTTTTTTTGAGAAATGAATGATTCAGACCTGAAAAGTGAGGTGAAAAGTCAGGGCTGCTGGTACCACCATAATTCATTTTAATGTTGTCAGAGACCAGTGGTTGAAATGGTTCTGTTCTGAAGTAACACCATTTTTTTAAAACCTCCTAATGAAAGAGAAATATTTATGCATTGGTTATCCTCTTTTTCATGACAAACCTTTATTCTGAGGACAGCAAAATCTTCCTTAAAACCAAAAGTAAAATTTGTCTAGTAATCTAAAGATGCAAAGGAACAGTGAACATGCCTTGGAACGTCTGTCATGCTGTGGAAAACAGAAACTTAAATTTTTCTGGATCTTGTGGGCTTCCTTTTGGTATTTGTTATGTTGTTCTAGGCAAGAGAATCGTACTTCAGATTGGGTGAGTCTGCTTCTTCACCCTTCAGGGAATAGCATACTGTATTTACTGGTTACTTTTGACAGTGTTCCTTCAAGGTGTTGCAAATGTACATGACTGCTAATTGATTTCGACAAAATCTATAGCTGTGTCATTGTGTTTCCAGCTAGGATTTTTCTTTGGAAAGGGCTGGGAGGGAGTGTCCTGTGACAATCCTTTGAGATCTTAATGTTGGTTTAATTAAATACTGCTTCCTATTTTTCCCACCCCTACTGATTTAGAATAATCCATTGGTTTTCTGGAAATGAGCATCTCAATGCAAAATGTAAGTTTAGTTTTCCGGACTAAATCCTGCTTTGGTGACTGAGTCCCCAGAGGTCAATTAAGTGTCCATGAAAGCCTTCCTGGAATATTGAATTTAGTATTGAAATCTGTGTGGTTAAGCACTTTGCTTTTGATACATGTTCCTCTTTGATGTACTGAACTTTGTTAGGGTTGAGGCATGCTTCTGATGAGCAGTATTGCACCAGATAAATGTGGTGGTGTTTAGGGATTGGCTACATTAGGGAAGGGGTTTTTTTGCAATTGCAAAATTCCCATTTAAAAATATTTCGGGAGAAACACTAAATTCATAGAATAATGCAGGGTCTAAATAGCATTTAAAAGCAGTTTTCAAACGCTTGTGCTGAGATTTGAATCCACGAAATACATTTTAGGTATGGAAGGTGTTATACATTAAAAACCACATTTTCTTTTTACTGAATTTTATTGAAGGATATAATTTCCTGACAAGTAGAGGCCAGGTATGTAGATTGTTTTGGATTTCATCTGCATCTTAAAGATGATAATGGATTAGTTTAGAAGGCAGGTTCCTTTTCCTCCATCAGCTCTGCAGTCTTCTAATCTTCCCCTGTGCTTTTAGCTGGCTTCTGCCACCCTTAGTTGTACGTTGAATTCTTTCTCTGCAATTGTACCTCAGGTTTTAATGGAATAGCTTTGATAATATGCTATCTAGGTTTCTTATCAGGCTTCATTATCTTAGGTCATGTGTTATCACTGGCTTTCTTTTTGTATTCTGCTTCCTTGAGCCTGCCTTTTTTTTTTCCCCTCCCTACCTCACTTTCTCACGTACATGTTATGCAGCTGGTAGGCTTCTGCCAACATCGAGGGCTTGTCAAGTAAAGAGTGAGTCAGATGGCTCAGATCTCCGCTTCCCGTCCCCCACGAGGCTGAATGCAAAGCCTGTCTGGCAGTCCCAGCTCTGGTGCTCGGGAGCAGGGAATGGACAAAGCAATTCTTGGCTACCGGACATAAGGAATATGCCGTCTTGCTGACTTTTCAAGTTGTGCTTTTACGGACTATGAAGAAACATATTTTGTAATGAAGTTAGGGGTGTCTAATCAGAGTCCAGATCAGTGAGAAATGGAAATATTGGTGAGAGGTGATAGTACTGTGGCTTGGGAATATTGATGTTCTGATACAAGGACTTTGGGAAGGAATTGGGTGCATGCAGATGGTGGGACCCTCATCCTGGGGCTGTACGCCGCTCTCGGAGCTCCTTCTCTTTCCTGAGGGTTAGTCAAATCACCGACCTTGGGCCTGGAATTATTCTATTTTGTAGTGTCAAGTTAATTATTTTATACTAGTAGGGTAGCATGTGAAACTACATGAAAGACTTGCAGTGAATTTTTTTGCTCAGGAAAGCATATGGGGTGTTTTGGATTTTCTTTTCTTTCCTTGCAAGAAACTTTATGCAACTCAGTGTCTCCATGGTTTGCTTTTCCACTAAGAGAATGAGTTTTTCTTAGTATTGGGGTGCCTTTCGGTCATACAGCTTTACAGCTTAGTCTGCTATAGAACCTGAAATAAAATGCATATATTATAAGAAGAAGATATGCACTCTGCGAAAATACTAGAAGTACGCCAATCTCCGCCCCCCTTTTTTTTTAAATCAGAATAAATAGGAACTTTCTTGCTTTAAAAGAATCTTGACACATTCTCATCCAAATGTGTTTGAGGCGTGCTGATTTCATCTGCTTTGACATTGGAAAAGATTCTGAGGTCCGATGCTCTCCTTCTCCAATGAGGGACAGAAAGGAGTTGGAGAACTGCATTTTTCCAGTACCAAGTCCATTATTCTAGTATACAATCCAGTCTTGAAAAGGTTTGAAAGGTCTTATGAAATGAACACAATTGTGAAGATCTTCGAGATTGTCGCGAAAGAGAATTTTTGTCTTTGGTATTTCTTTCAATCCTCTTTTCAAGGGCTCCCCATTGATTTTGGTAAAAGAAAGAGGTGGGCGAAGCAGATTGATGTGGACACAGCACGTAAGGAAACATTTGACAGAGTTGGAGGTGCAATAATGAAAGACTTCTAATTTATCGGATGGTATTCCAAGTGCTACATAAAAATAGATGTGGTTTAAGTTCTTGACGTTATCTTTTTACTGAGTGTAGTTGGCGCTGGGTACGTTTGTGAGTATAAGAGGGAGCAAGCTGACAGTGGCGGTGGCGATGAGGCAGGCGCTGCTGGGGTGTGCTGCCCGGCTGCTGGGCAAATCCCTCTGCCAGTCTGCAAAAGGTTTGGTGGTTACTTCTGTTGCAGTCTTGTGCAGTCTAGAAAATTACAGCACATTAACCTTGGAACACGTGTAGTCCATATGCATTAAAAGAGCCATTTTGAGGGTGAACTGTGCTATCCTTTGTTTCCCACCGAAGAAGTGCTCACCACAGATGGCAAAAATGTCCTAACTGTGCTACTCCCATCAATCCCCCTGGTACAATACAAGGATGTCCTCGTCCTTCCTCCCGGTGATGTCGCCTCAGCTCAGCGCATCGCCTCTTGCCTTCAGCTGAAGGGTGGCTTAGTCTGATGTGGGGGAGCCTGAAGTAAGCAAAGCAGCACATAAAAACCCTGCATCCTTTAGCCTGCTTCCTAACCCCCCTGTTTATGGATAACAGGAACTCGGGTGTCACGCACTTTCATAAATTAATCTCCGCTGCTTTTCCTTAAGATGGGGGAAGCCAAGTTAATGTTGCATGTTTGTCACTGGATGTTGGCCTTTCTCCCCCGCCTCCAACACGTGTGCTCTGTCTCCGGTTGCCAACCATGGTGTAAGTTGCAGGTTAACAAAATCTAGCTCCAGAGAGTATCTCAGATGTAGAATGGACAGTCAAATGTGACATGAGAATTAATGAAAGACCCATTTATATGCTCAACAACAGCCTTTTCCTGTGGGTTATTTTCAGTGTTGGCTCAGGAAATGTGCTTGTGAAGCTCTGTGGTACTCTGGTTTGTATGGTGATATTTTAACTGCAGCAAGGTCTAATGTAATTGTATATGTAAAACAGTAAGATTTGGGGGGGAAAGCAAGCAATTAAAATATTAACTTCAGTTCTTGTTTAAATGCCAACAGTGATATTAATATGCCTCATTTACCCAACATTTATATTTGATCCAGTTAAAGATGTTTTAACAAATAGACTTACAAAACTATGCAGCTATGTTGTTTCAATGCACGAGACAAAATTTAGGTTAAGGAATGCAGGTTTTACGTTAGATGCCAGAATCCAAGAAGTTTCTTTTAAAAGTATTAAATTTACACAAGCTTTAATTTTTCCTTAAAATATCTTTGTGTGTATGAAAAACTGCTCCACTCAAGCAGAAGGGGACTAAAAATATCTCTAAGATGCATGTAAATAAATAAAAGGAGCTTTTATCAAAACTGCTATTTTGATAGCTATGACCTGAGCCTTATGGCTCAGTGATTTCAACTGTCTAGAGTTCAGCTGATTTTTCTGTTTTGGTTTGGTTTTCTTTTTCCCCCTGTGGTGTTCCTGGGAGCCGGATGCTCTGTATTGGTTTAGAGATGAGCTGAAAAGTTTAGAAAAAGTGTCTAAATCCAATTCTTCTTCTAATCTGGGCAAAACATTACAGGAAGAGCGAGCACAAGTCCGATCTTGCAAACAGCTCAATATCTTGCAAACAGCTCAGTTATTCTTTATAGCTAGTCTGTGTTGATCTCAACCAAACTATTTCATCCTCTGTTTTCCAGCAGACTACCCAGAAAGCTGCGTCAGCACCCGTGCATGCAGACAGTTGTGTGTTTAAGAGTTAAGTCACTCCATGTTTATTTTAGATCTAAGTCACTACCTTTTGAGTACTCTGCTACTTAGCACTCTCTTGTCATCTTCTTGGTATCTGACATGTGAAAAATGGAGTGCAATAGGTTGTGCGTTATTTCTAAATTGGATGAGCAACTTTTTGAAGAGAGGTATTACAGTCACCCAAAAATCATAAAAATAATGATGAGACAATACAGAAGGTATTTAGGGCCTTGCATTAACTCTGGTTTTAGTGGAGCAAAAGTAGTTATACATTGGAATGTCATGGTAGCTCTGGCAAGGTAAAATCAATTTTGTTTGAAATGGGTATTAATAGGAAGTTTTGTTCTCACTTGGTCTAAGTTTTCCCTTTCCTATTTGATGCGTTCGGTTTGCGATTTTGTCACATTTTTATTATAGTTTTCTAGAAGTCTATTCAGTGTGTGCTGGAGTTGTGTTGTGGTCTTTTATTTTTTTTGTGTGACTGGGAAGTAAAGTGTTATTTTTCTTCTGATCCTGCTGTCCTTTCCCAATAAAAGTTTTCCCAATAGGGTCTGTTTTGTGAATTGGGAGAAGTTAGAGTAGCAGGTCCTGATTGTAAATGAGTGCAGTATTTTGGTGGTCCTGTTTTATATTGTTTATCACTTCCATGCCAGGAGTTTTTTCCAAAGGTCTTGGCCATGCGCATTGCAGCTCTCCCTAGGAAAGGAGAATTAATGATAAGGGAAGGCAAAAAGCTGTAAATTCTGCAAAGACCTTCCCTCTTTACCTACCCTGGGAGGCAGGTAGGCCCTCACAGCTTCGGGTGGTGATGGAAAGAACTGATGCAGCGACTCCTTCCCCTGTACAAGTCTCCAGGCAAGGGTTTTAAATCCCTGTTTTTTGCCGCAGTGTTTCACTTTCCAGTACCAATGCTCAGGACTGTCCCCTTGTATCCTCTTGGATTTTATTCTGCTACACTGGCATAATCTCCTTTTGGCGCTTTTGCTGGGGCCGCCCCAGCGGAGGCAGGGTGATGTGACCATCTCTCCTGCTTGTCACGATGGCAGCTGTGCCACCCTGCTCGGGAGCTGAACTGGCCCACCGTGGGCACCAGTTTTCTTTGCAGACTTTTAAAACTGAGATCTCCTTTTTTTTTTTAAATGTGGCTTTTCTATGGTCAGTGTGGAAACATCTGAAGCACGCGTGTGTGTTTATGTTGAACTTTCCAAGGAATTGAGGAATTGTCAACAAACGGTCTCACTGAAGATCGCTCCTGTGAGCATGGGAGGCTGCCTGCGGTGAGAGCGGTCCTTGGGCGCCTCTGGCTGCAGGAGCTCATGTTTTCAAATTGCAGCTAAATATGGAGGTAATCTGAGAGCTGTTTGCACCTTTTTTTAAACCATGCTTTTTAAAATCATGCAACAAAGTATGCACGCAACTGTACTGATCATAGTATGCCTGAAGTAGGGTGACTGACAGAATGGATTGCTTAAAAAAAAAAAAGAAAAAAAGGTACAAAATTGATTAAGTGTGAAACACATATGACAAGTGCCTTATTTTTTGCTTCGAATGTGAGTCAGATTTATTTTTTTCTTCTTGTTGAGGAAAGAAATAAGTGTTGTCGTGGCCTGAGGATAACAAATGCTAAACTAAATGCTGCTGGCTGCAAACGCTGGGATAACTTGGTTCCAGCAAGTCAGGTGCTGCAGTTTGCAGCATGTTCAGCCAAGTATAGAAGGAGCTGCCCGTGGCGTGATCTAACAGGCTAGATGTGGTGGCAGCTCTCGGCAGTGTTTGTGATATCCTCCTTGCCCAGAAAACCCAGGTGTGAGCAGGGAGTGCCAGAGGTAAAGACCAGGACAAAGAGGGTAGTTCTTGGTGTTTCTCTTGGCAGGAGCAAACTCCCAGCGTTCCCACCTGGCCTCCTTCTGCAGCCAGCTCTTTGCCTGGGAGGCAGCAGACAGCTTTCGAAGTACAAGCAGCTCTGAACCAAAATCCATTTTAAATAGATTGTCTTGAGCTTCTCTTTTGACAGCGTATCACGATCATCAAGGGTCCTGACTTCCTATAAATACATAGATGCTTATGCATGCGTGCACTACATATGACATGGCTTAAAATAATTCTGTTTGAATTCTTGAAGTCTTCAAATTGCAATTTGAAAAAGTAACCTGACGTGCACAAATCATTTTCAATTGGAGTTGCTCAGCTGGATGCAGGTTGCTTCTGTTTTCTAGCTGTGATTCTTGAGGAGTGTTTATGTTTCTAATTGTATCCTTAAAGTTCCCTAACCAGCCCAGAGGGAATATAGCACAACAGTTATAAGTGACGCAAATAATTGTGGATTCATTAATCTAGTTTGTTTGCCTCTTGTTTTGTGGTGCCTTTTTTTAAAGACTGTTGTAGAGGTCTGGGTCATTCCTCAGCCATGTCACCTATGGAAGCATAGCTTGCAAAAGGAACTAATGAATCTCACAGCCGTACTCTGTTCAGGTGGTCTTAAAAAATATAAATAAAAGGGAGATCAAGATTAACTGCCTGTCATGTTCCTTAGCATCAGACCAATACAAACTCCTGGTCTGTTGCCTTTTTTGTTGTTATTAGTCCTAATAATACAGAGAACTTATTAAAATCATTGAGTTGTCACTGCAGAAGAACGAATGGCATAACTTTAACGCCATCATGTAAAATCCTGTTTGAGAGGACACCTTGCTACCTCACTCCCTCACTGTGAAAAAGCACCATTTTTGGCAGAGAAGTTGAAGCCCAAGCAGCTTGGCTGCAATAAGGCAACCAGTCTCCAGTGCCGGCAGCCAAGCCAGCACTGCAAGAGCCGCAGCAGTATCCACCAGCCTTCCTCACACTGTCCACTACACCTAGAGAGGAGAGACGTGACCTCAGCTTCAGCTCTTTCCATCTGAGCATCTGTCATTAAACCAGAGAGGTGACTGATGCTGGAGGAATAACTTAGATAAGTAAGCTCCGTGGTCCAGGCTGCATTTCATCCTCATTTACTGCTTAATGGTCCAGTGCGCCTGACGGAGAAATGAAAAGCAGGGGAACATGAAGAAGACGATGAGGGAGGGAATTTTTTAGCTATAATGGTAGGCAGTCACCATTGTGCAGAGAATCTGAAGTTTAAATGATGAGGTGAATATGATGGGTTAGGGTCCAGGTGCATCTGGAGTGATACGAAGTTCATCTTTATGCTCTCCAGACTGGTTTGCAAAAGGAAACATGCTGATGTTGGCTTCTTCAGGATGGTTGTGGAGCTGAGGTATTGCGGCAAAAATGTAACTCTTCCAAAAAGTACATTCATTGATGCCTTTATTAATCTTGCTGATCACTAATCCTATCATATATTTTCTTAAAACTTCCACAGGAGCTCACTAGTGATCTTGGTTAGTATTCGTTATTATCTTTGTGCTTTGCCAAGCATGCTTGCTTTCTAGAACTGATTTCCTTTTTTCCAAAAACCTGCAGTAAATAAATATTAAAGACATTGAGCTGTCTTAAATAAAAAGTATTAAATTAAAGCAAAAGGAAGTTCACTAAACAAAATCAAGCAATTATTAACCAAGCAATAATTTCACTTTTGCTTTGGCTTTCCAAGAGCATCTTCTGTTGTCTTGGGCACCCAAATCAGATAATTGCTTCTTAAGTTGTTTTCAGGATCTTGACTTGTTTTCTATATTTCCAGCCCTTCTTTATACCTCAAAAGAGAGATTCTGAATTTAGGTAGGACCTAACAGAAAATACGCCATAGAACTTTTTTTTTTCTTTTCTTTTTTCCTTTAGTCTTTTAAGTCTTTTGTCCTTGGGATTTCCCAGAAGCGTACATCTAGGATCCATTCAGGGAATCGGTCAGTGAGGCTTGCTGCTTTACCTACAGCTATTACAAGTACGAGGCACTATGAAGAAGTGTAACGGCCTTATCAGCTATTGCCTCCACAGAGAGCCAGGGTGGTTTTAGGTCTTAAAAAAAACAAACAAAAAAAAACCAAACAAAAAAAACCCCAAACAAACCAAAAACAAAAACAAAAAACAAACAGCTGAACATGTCTTAATTATTGAAATTGATTGCAGGCACTGGTGATATTAAAAACTGAAAATGGCTGAACCAGCAATAGTAATTGTTACCTCTCTGGAGGAAAGTGAGATGCAAGCAGCTGTGAAAGGATGGTGAAATGCTCTAACAATACAAAAAGGATTTGAGATTAAATGTTATAGTAGGGTATGCTTATTGGCTCTCTGGTGTTTTGGTGTGTATTTTTTAGTTGAGTAGGAACTTCAGTTTGTGTAATTTTGCCTGTATGTTGAAGGCTTTCTTAAAAAATAAACAAACAAACAAAAACACCCACAAAAAAACACAATGAAATACTGGAGGAAGAGACAGAAGAACGATAAAGATACTGAGACACTCCTACAAAAAGCAGGCTGAAATGGACACTCCTTTTAAAGTAACAAAAGGATGAGAAAAGAAGAATTTAGTGGAGTGTTGTATGCAAGGTTCTGTTCATTCAGCATTCCTATATATTTTTGATTACTCACTGGAAGTAGAAGAAACATCTAAAAATAATGAAGATTACAAGAAAATGTGTGTAAAGCAGCAGCGTGGATGAATCTATTTTAACAAATACTTTTGAGCTGTGGAAACTTGCTTTTTAGTAGTTATGGTGATGCTAACACTTGAAGTAATTCCAATGTACTATAAAATACTTAATGTTGGGGCATTCCATGGCAGGAAATCTCTCTGAATCATCTCAGTCAAGCTTAAAATACTAATTGCCTTCTAAATGAATTGGGAGCTGAGACTGAAATGTTAATTGTGACTTCAGGCTGTAGTGTCCTATGCAGCGTCTAAATAAACAGTGACTGAAAGTGAAGCCTCAGGCTTATTTGAAGCTTCTATAATAGTAGAAATAAGCTAGTCTGAACTAGTCTTGGTCATCTTTTGAAGACAGTAAGAGGTTTTTTATACTGATTAGGATTTATTTTTCTGGCTGTAATAGCTTGATGGCAGTTCTTAAGTTTTGACAGTTTATCTTGCTGTACGCCTAACTAGGACTGGCATGTTTTGTTTCATTAATATTTTACTATCGCATTAGGAAAATACAGCACAATGTATATACTTCATCCCATAAACTGCTCATTCCGAGGCAAACTAACGATCCCTTCATTTTATGTGTCAAATAAAAAAGCCCCACATCTATATTTAGGTAACTTGCTCATGAGATACGGCAAGATATTCTTACTCAGTGGGCAGCAGTGAGTTGGCAGTGATGGTGTTTCACATGACTGATAATGCAGAAGTTTCTCTTGGTAGTGCTGTGGGTAGGATAAAGAATCGTGATGAAGAGGGAACAAGATAGAGATAGTTCACAGTATCCCCAAAATACTTACCAGAAGAGTTGCTTAAAAATAACAACTACTGCATGCCTGTGGTATTTTGGAAAAGGGGAATTGATATGTGGTAGAAAAGATTCTGCTTATTTAAAGATTTACTACTATTTCCAAACTCATTTAAAGGCTACAAGGGATTTCACTTCATCCAGAGGTAACTTTAAGAGAATTATATATACACTTACGTTATAGATGACTGCAGAGGTAAAAGTACAGAAAGAGTAACCAGTAAATGCAAAACTGCTTTCTGTTTCGACAGAAGAGCCATAGTATTTACGATGGAAGGTTAAGGCGTAAGGTACAAGGAGAGTCACGTGTTTTCCAGCACATTGCTGATAAAGGCATATCAACATAGTGACTTTGTCACCATCTTCTCTGAAGAAGAGGGCACAAAAGCAGATAACACCAGCAGTGCATCTACCCATGGCTACAGTATCGCATCCTGTTCCGGAACTGGCGTCTTGTTTGATTCTGGAAAATGGCTGGGTGTGAACTGACTTTTGATCATTAATCTTCTAATCATCCACTGTGGTTTTTCTTCAAAAAACAAAGAAAGAAGAAAAAAAAAATTAAAAAAAATTTTAAAAAACCCCAACACCTCAACGAAGTGTATCAGGTGGAAGAACCTGAGGACTATGTTAGGCTGTGAGCTGAGCAAATGCAGGATAAAGATGTATAGGGATTAGTCTGAGGTCCTTCAGCTGGTGGGGCAGATACTGTAGGCAAGATGTGGTAGATGGTTCTCTCAGCTCAGTTTCATTTACAGGAATAGTAGGTGCATATGCACCACAAAGGCAAGAAAAGGAGCTTACTGCTTAAACGTTGTTGTGATTCCCAGGAAGAAAAAAAATGTATATGGTGAGTGGCTCTTATCTGTGAGTGCTTACTAAACATCCTAAATCATTACTAGGTAATTATTAAAAACTTTTAGTAGTTTTTTTTACTGAAACTTCCTATTAGGTAAGCCAATTAATCATTCTTCACCCAACACAGGCCAGCTAGTTTGACCTTCATCCTTCAGTGGTGACAGGGTTATGTTTGTGCAAGCAGAATACAGCCTCACCTAGAAATATGCTTGTTTCTGACTTCAAAAAGGGCAGGTTTTCTAAAATTTTAAGTGTTAGAACAGTTGCCCTGAAATGTTTAAATGAAAAATGATAGCAAAATCTGGGAACGGGAATCCTGTAGAACATGCTTAGGCAAAAGGACTGATTTCACAAGTGTAGAAATAATGTTTTCTTGGTGGGAAGGAATCCTAGTTAAAGGAAATTAAAGCAGCAATTAAATATTAAGAATAGGAAAAAGGGCAATAAAGTGTCCATTAACGAAAGTAACTGTTGATGAATAAGTGACTAAAAAGTGAATTCCAGTGTGGTTAGAGATAAAGCACTCAATACATTTTGCAGTGGAAAAAAAAAAAAATCCCAGATCAGATGTAGATTCAGTGACAGATGTGCATGGTAAAACTGTAAATAATATAGTAAAGGAAGGAGCAGCAGTAGTTATTTCTGTTGCAGGTTTCGAATAAAGCAGGGGTATATATCTACCTCATGTAATGCTACAGATGAAATAAAGATGTTTGTCATCTATAAAATAAAAGGATATGAGATGGCATCTGCTAAACTAAACATTCTCAGGCCAACAGGTCATTTGACTGTGAATTAGATAGACTAGACAAGGAGTTTTCTGAACTGGTGATGTTAACAAGTAAGTGCAGAAGTCCTAGTATCCTGCTAGTGTGGTTCCAGGGGAAGCTCCAGTGAAAAGCTGCTTTTTTGCTTTCCTGAAGCTCGTGGAGGCTCCACGGGAACCCTCCCTGGCATGCTTCACGCACTGTTGTCCTCAGCGCTCATCTCCCTGGTGGACACTCTCCTTCCGCGCAAAGTTGGTAATTTCCGAACTGAAATAACTGGGTGTCTCTCTGCACCCTGGGTGCTGCCATCTTGGCTCAGGGTCTCGTTTGAACTCGGTAGTGAGCTTGCAATCTCCTTCCTCCCCCCACTCCATTCAGTTCTGGGAGACAGTAACTGCTTGGGTGTTTCCTGAGTCCTTCCTGTGTTGTCTTAATAGAACCAAGCTATTTTAATCTTTTCTATGTCTTCGTGGCTGACCAAAGTCTCAGCAGGCCAACTTATCTTGTCTTCATCTCTAAATATATTTCTATTTGTGATCAGCATTTGTGTGTTGTTTTGTTGTTGGGTGGCGGTTTTGGGTTTGTTGTTTTTTTTTTTTTTTAATTTTTTTTTAATCTCTGCCTTGAGCATTGAATAATCAACACCTTGCTGTGGCTACCGGAGCATCCTCATGCAGCTAGTATTCCTTAGTTCTGCTATTCCCATGGGATCCACACTGACAGGTTTTCTTTCTGGTAACTATCACAGTTGGAGATGGTGAGTCTGAAGACTTGCCTTCCACCCCTGCTTTCTTGTGATTCAAAGTTAGGAAAAGAAGAGATCAGTCGTAACTATCCCTTGCATGAGGGGGCAGAGGGCAGCTATATGGAGAAGTGTGTAGCCCTGACCAGATGTTGGCTGCACGAAATTAGGTGTTGATCAGCACAGTGAGATCTCTGCTGGCTGCAACAGCTTGGGGACAAGGGTTTCTGGATTTGCTTTTTGTTTTGTAGGGTAGCTAATCACTTCTGGCTCATATCGCAATAAGCCTGTGGCATCCCAGCATCTTTTTGCAGGCCTTGAACACAGATTATGTGAATTTAGACACAGCTTTATTGTAATTGGCAATTATCAGATATTTTTAAGGACTAAAAGTAGGAGCCCAGCGGTTTGCTGTGTTTCTATGTAACTTTACTAAAACTTCAGGCTCTGTTTCCTCTAGTCTCTGTTTTCTTCTTTATCTTCCCCTATCTCCTTTTTTATTTTCTTCTAGAGTTGCATTTCTTAAATCTGTACTGAAGTTGTCAAGGCTAGTTAGAGGAAGAAGGTTGTGTGCCTGTCTCGTGCAGTTTCTGTATTGCAAATACAGCTGAAGCTAATGAAAAGAGACCTCTATAATCATTGTACAGAAGCAGAACAAGGTTATATTTTATAGCTTTGACAGCTACCTGGAAGGTGTCTATCTCTGGGGGATGGGAGTTTTTAATCACAAAAGATTCTCCTTTCTTGTTTTTAAGAATTATTGGACAGAATGGTTATAATGTTGCCATCCCTGATGCAGTGGATTAGCATATGCATTGAGAAACAACCCTGTATATATACACGCATCTAAAATTTCAGACAGAAAGCTCCAGTCTGAGTACCATATCTGTAACAAGTCCTAATGCTATGAAATAGAGGAGAGCAAACCAGCTATGATCTTTCTTTATCCTTCTGGCACGTGGTACAAATGTTGAACTATACATGCACATAGCAATAAGGGACCAGATTTATCAAACTTTGCTGTTACGCAAACTCTGATGGACAAGAATAACATAAATACTCCAAAGGTATCATGGCTTTTGCTCACTGTCAGTGAGCATTGTGTCAATACCAGCATAGATAAAACATTGCGGAGTTATGAGTCTGCTGTGGAAAAGCCTACCACTGTCATTGTCATCTTCAGACTACCCACTAATGTTTTCAATGTTTCTGATACCAGGGAGACCATTTATGGTGGGGTAAAACAGAAAGCTCTTTACATAAATAAAGTATGTTTATCAACTATACATATTTTAATTTTAGGTCCTTAGAAGAACACCATGATCATCCTAACGTGGTAATAGGAGATCTTCAGTCAGATGAAGAAGATATCATGAACAGTTCTGATGAAGACGATGATACAAATTCTGATTCCAGCAAAGGGGAGCCTGATCCTCAAGAAGATAAACAGGTATCTTTTTATCTTTATCTTCTGAAGCTCTTGCACTATTTTGTAAGTTGTAACCTGTTGGGATATTTTCAAATAAAAGGCATGGAGTCAACATAACTTTATATATTTCTTTTCATCATTCTTATTGTTTAGTGGTTTTTTTCTAAAATTTTTATTTAATATGTGTACATTAGCCTGGTATTAAGAGGTCAAGTTTAGAAATATCCCACTACAAAGTGTGTGTTGCCTGGCATATTTGTTCTTAATCTTTCACTGAATCATGGAGCTGTAGACCTGCCTACCGTGCCGCTCTAATAGAGTTACATGCACAGATGTACGTTTAGAGATCTTGAGTTTTGAGACTTGTAAATACCTTTCAATGAGGCTGCCTACGCCTCACAGATCCTAGGGTGCACAATGTTTCTTGTGCACTGAACATTTAAAATCAACGTTTGATTTGTCAGCCTTGGTGAAGCCCAAGAAAAGGGGCCAGGTGAAGGTTGCAAAGCCTGAGAAGGTCCTTCTGAAAAATCTCTCAGAAGCTGTAGTTTTGCCTGGATGGTCTTACTTTGGGGGTCTCGACCATGCAGCAAAGGCTGTGTCCCAGTAACCATTTCTGTGTGGACAGCTTTCTTGCATTTGCAGGTTCTACATGCTAACCTGCCAAATCACTGCTTGGTGCACAAGGGACAGATGACTGAACCAGTTTTTAATTCTTCCTTTTCAATGGCATGAAACACAAAGGGCTCAACCTGCCTTTCAGCATTTAAGTTCCTTAATTCACTCCTTTGGTGCTGAGGAGAGACTACCGGTGTGTGCACAAGAGACCTGTCATTGTAGGGTTGCAGAGCCACCTCTGTGGCCCTTGGAGGAGTGTACGCCACACTTGACTGTTGTGGTTGAGGTCTGACCTTCTGCTAGCTTCTGCGAGTGCCCACTTGGAATGATTTCCCCTATTTTAACCTTATTTTTTCTTCAAATGAGGAGCAGGAAGACAGTGCTAACTACTTAGAATGAAATGAAGTTCTGGGGGTCCTGTCCCTCTCCTTGGGGATACCCGCTTTCCTGCTTCTCAGTCCTGGACACCCTGACACCAGCCTGCCCATAGACCAGTGCCTCTCCTCAGCAGCAGTCCTGGCAGCTCTGTTTCCTTTGACAGTAGTTATATTTGCTTCCTTTCCTTTTAGTGCTGGAAGAGAAGACTTGATGATGATGTGTCAGACCTGAATGTCATTTAACTAAATCTTCTGAGGAATATATTGGGCGGGTGGAAACAGAGTCGACGGAAAAGCTTGTTCCTGTGAAACTAAGCAGGACTGTACCTGTATAGAAGCTAACTTACCTTGCGTGCTTCTAGAAATGCCCTCAACCTTTCACGATGGAGTTTTACAGGAAAGTGTCCCTGTTACAAGGCTTCTCAGGCAGGTTTCCCGGAGTAATTCAGCACTTGCTGTGAAGCATCTGCTCGCCGGCTTGCTTCAGCCGCCCGCAGCACGTGCGGCCAGCAGCTGGGGATTAACAACCAACTCCCTAACAGGGAGAGCAGCTGCAAAGGAGAACGAAGCAGTCTCTGCATCGGTCTTCAGCCGAGCTTGTTTTTATTTCTCCTTACCACAAGCATCTGGCTGTTTTGATGCTTTTTATCCATTAGAGGAGTTACAAGGTTCCTTCCCAATGCCGTGCCTGAGAGCTCAATTTGTATCCCTTCGGCTCTCCCATTAGAGACTCGCTTAGGCCCAGAGTATTTTTGGATGAGCAAATGCAAAGTGGCCTTTTCAGTGCCAGCTGGTATGTGAAAAGTCCTTCAAATGGGGTTGAAAACAGACTGTGATATTTCATTTTGTAATTGTTTAGTGTTAGCATCTTGTTCTCAAAATACTAATTTTCATCTCATTTGCAACTGTCACATCTACAGTGATGGCAGATACCTTGCTCTGCATAATAGAGTTGTTGTGGATTCAGTCTTGCAGGGGGCGTGTCAGCTGTGCTTTCTGAAAAGCCATCGGGGCCTGAGGATGGGTGTTACAATCTCGCCTGAATCCGATTGACCTTCACTGGGTAGATCTAAGTGTTTTTTGGAAACAAGTTTAATATTAGAAGTAAAATCCCAGCTCTGTGTGAAGATGTCTGTGTAGTATATAAAATAAATAATGTATTTTGCATATATGTGGTGCAACACCAAATTATTAAATTTAGAAATTAATTTTAATTTAATAGTTCAGCACTGTCAATTAAATTCAAATGAAAAAATAATTTAGATTTTTTTTTTTACTATAACAATATCATTAAAACCAACCTATGAATATCATCAGTTCCATGGTTTGATTTCTAGCACTTGAGACTTTAGACTTGAGACTTTATAGGTTCAGAGAAGACCCAAAACTCCAGATGAATCTTACAACGTTGTTGCTTATGAACCAAAGGTTCATATATGCAATGCTACTGATATCTGCTTTTCTAGATAAACTGTTCCATGCCTATATTTTACTACCATACTCAAGACAGTCTCCCCAGGATTTCCATCATGCTTATGTTGTATGTCCTGTGATGTTTTAGTGCTCGTCATCCACGCTCTTTCTTTGCAGACCATTGACATGAAAGCCTGAATGTCTAATAAATGTGGTAGCAGCTGGCAGAAGAGAAGCATATGGCAAACCATGAGAGCTGTTATGGAGAAAGGTGTTTTATCTGAGGGAAATTATACACGGGAGTTACACTGTGTAGAAAACATATTTGCATCCTGACACCTACCCCCTTTTGCTTTGCTATACCTGTTCCTTATATCTGATGTTGAACAGTAGCATTGATTTTTTGTTTTGGAAGCCAAATGTGTGCACATAAAAAACATGGTCATCTCCACAGTGTTTCGGGTGGATGACAAGGCTCACACTTCTACAGCTTTGCGGTATGGTTGCTATGTTTTTCAGCAACTTCTTTAGTAGATGGTCAGAAGCTGACTTTTCTCTTCAGTGTGATATTTTTCTCCTTTAATCTTCTTTTTCGGTAAAGAAAACGTGTATTTCTTTTAAGATGTTTGTGAAACCCATTTAAGTTTGCTGCAAATATTACCGTTGCTGTATTAATCAGAAAAAAATTGAATAATATACAAATACTATCTGTACTTTACTACTTTCGCTAACCAATAATTGTCACTTGCTAGGGCTTCATTCGTTATGGGCTTCAGTGCTTCCTGTAATAATTAAATAGAAAGGCTGATAGTGTTATAAAAACTACTCTTAGCTAACATTGTTGTTTCCAGCTACAAGCTAAACTGATTTTCTTACAGATCCTGGGAAGCCAGAAGATTTCAAAGCCAGGAGATTACAAAGCAGTATAAAACATTTTTATTAGAAATAACTATAGAATAATTACATTGGATTTGAGGAAATACTAGCCTGAAATGATCTTTACAACAGTTTTAGTAGGTGCATAGTATAACATATAATTTTATTTGCAGAGTAAGGCAGCTGGAAAGAAAACAAAGGTTTACCATATTGCCAAGGAGATCATGAGCTCCGAGAAAGTGTAAGTGTCAATGCTAAACTTAACAGCTACTCAGTTTATTTTAATTGGGCAATTAAAATGTAACTGTTTGCTTTTTCTTGCTTTTCTGATAGGTTTGTGGATGTGCTAAAGCTCTTACACATTGTAAGTATCAAAAAAAAAAAAAAAAGAAGCTTCCTCTTCTATGTTTAATCTGTTAAAGTTCTACGTTAGGCTTTACTGTAGTGAATGTGACTTTTTTCTTCTGTGTCTATGTATTCAAAATATAAAAATTAATCTAATTAAGCAGAAGTTTAAAGTTTTAGATTTTATAGAATGGATTAATATTTTGGTGGTTCCTTCTGCTTCTCCTTAATTAATGTATGCAGTCTTCCAGCCGAGTGGGCGTATTGCTTGAATATTAAAAATGGAATAAATGTCCGTTTATATTAATCAGCATCATATTTATAAGCCAGCTTGTACCATAGCAACTAAAATAAAATCTTTGGTTAGAATAACTTTTAAAGTAAGGGAGGGAGGTGGGAACAGTTTACCTTTAGAAATGGTAAAAATACACATTCTTCGGGTAATCTAACTAATTAGCTCTAATGTTGCATCCTTAACCATGGCAGCATATTTTTGGGGCTGCAATTCTTTGACAGATGCTTGCTTTCTGATAACAGCTGTGATTGTAGTATATGCAATGTGTTGTCCACAGCAATGCTTATGCAGACCAGTCATCTGTTAAACATGCTCTGTAGAAGGTGATAGTAGTAATTAATGAAGAATTTAGCTTTCTCTAGCTCCATTTTGTCAGTCTATTAAGTGCAAGCACAGTGATTTTTTTTTTTTTTTCCTTGGGCAATAGAAGTGGTTATATTGCAAACAGATGCGTTAGTCTCTTGAGAAGCATGTTCTGTGAAACTGGGAACAAAGGCTCTTATAGATGGATGTATATAGTCCTGTAATACGGAGATCTTTCAGGAAACAAAAAAACTCTGCACACCACTTGCTGATTCCTCTTTTGCCTTCCATTTGAGTAATTGATTTTCTTATTCTGTTGAGGCTTGGTTTTTAACAGCTGGGTCAGGCAGTTGCGGCCAATGTATAATTTATATTCAACATGGTTTCTAGTATAGAACTCAAGCTTAAATACTGGTAAAGGAAGAAACAAGTTTTGAGATGTAAGATTTTAAATTATAATATTTTTCAGGCGTATAACTTAAATCTTAAAGGTGTCTTCGCTTTTCAGTGTACCAGTTCTTCAGGTAACATGGGCAGTACTGGAAGCAAAGGCCGCTGGTGCAGAGGATGGAGGCAAGCAGAGGAAGAATGTGGGAGAGGGAAAGTAGTAGGGAGTTTAGGAAGTTTCTGGGATAAACTTCAGGTTGTCTGCACACTGTAAATGTGTAGTGCTGTAGGATGTGTTTTGCTTTGTTTTAATGGATGACGTGCAGCTCTGTTCATGACGGTGTGCTAGTTTCTAGCTGCCAAATAAAAACCCATTAGAAATGTTTTTGTTGGCTAGCAATAACAATCGACATATATTCAACCTGGTCTAACAGAGAGGATGCTAGGCTAGGAGTTGAGGAAATACTTTGCCCTCAACTCGTCCGTTGTCCTGCAGTGTGAACCTTGGCGAGTGTCCTAGTCAGACCGGGCACCAGTTTTGAAGCTCTGTGTGTGTGCGCGCGTTCTTCATTAAATAAAAATTGCCGTACCTGAGAAAGTTTGCAGAAACATGTTGTTCTATTTACACAGAGCGGTATGCCTGAGGATTTGTGTATGTTTGTCACAGACATTCTTAAATCTGTTTATTTAGTCATATATTTCTTATAGATAATATTTAAACATTGATAAAACTACCCTTTTGATTTTACCTGTACTGAACCACTTTGGCTTCAGTGTCAGGATTACTAACTGCCAGTCAAGCAACCTCTGACAGATTTCTGGAATTAAAACTTAGGTTCTCCCCAGGCTGGGCTGTTTTACCCCTAGTAAAGATTTAGCTGGTCAGGTGAGGCTCCGTTACACCTTCTGAACTATCTATCAGTGGTTTTCCAAGAGTAAATACTTGAAATTCAGTGACTACTTGCATTAGTGATGATCTGAAATTAATACTATTCTCCTCAGTCTGTCTTACCAATGCCAGTTAATGCAGTTCATGGCTGTTAGTACAGCCAGGGAAGAGGACTGTTGATGTAAGAAAAAGTTTTTTAAGTTGCTACTGCTTAGAGCATTTGAAGTGGAGTCTAAAGCAGTTGAGAAGGTGGGAATGTGGTTGCAAACTGGTTACAAGTACCACTGATTTATTTTTTTTTTTAGCATTTTTTTCTTTTTATTTTCACAAAGTCAAGTTAGGTGGAGCAACTCTTCCAAGATACCAGGGTGCCAGCCTGTTTGGACACTGTCACACTTTGTAAGTGCACCTGACTGCTTCTGTTGAAGACAGACTACAAAAGCTCTCTAGAAAGTGATAAACACCTGGGGACACTTCTGTAATACGAAATAAGCTGGTCATAACAGAGATAAGGGACTTAACTGGCTTTGCACACTGATGCTCTCAAACATATTTGATGATTGGGTTGCTTGAGGGAGTAATCAAACATTAGATGTAATCTTGAATTCACTGTATTTCTGTAACTATTGTAATGCTCTTTTAGAGGACAAGATTCCAGTAAAATGCTGTTAGAAACTCCTGAAAACAAAGGGGCTTAAATCAAACCAGCTCATCTGTATGCATCTTTGTGAGATGGTTCATGCCTGGCCTCCAGAGGGAAAACAAGGGTTGAGAAGGTGTGAGAAGTGTTTCTTCCCTAAGGGCATTTGCAGGAAAAAAAAGGAACGGTGAACTGTGACTTGTCACCGCTGTCTGAGAGATGCTCTGTGCCCAAAAACCACCTGGGTGTTCCTGGAGAAGGAGTAAGGTAGGATTGGTGCCATTTGTACTTCTTTGTTGTGGGATTCTCTGGAAATGGTTTGCTTTGCACAGGTGAGAGGACCTCCTCAGCAGCACCCTGTTGCTGTAAGGGTAAGCTGCCTGGCTCATTTGCTGTCATTTCTTTTGTCCATTTTTGTTCCTAATTTTGTTCTTTTGCCAAAACCCACCACTCTCTTTGATTTCGTTTCCCCTCCTGCTACAGTATGGGCAGTGAGGCTTCTGGTCCAGCAAAGGAACATGCTTTTTGAGATGGCTCCTTCATTTGCAAGGCTTAGTGTATGACTTTGCTGTGTGAGCAAAGAAAAGCTTGACCCTTGGAGCTTTTGCCTGAGCCTTTAGATCTGTGCATCTGAGTTAGGCCACTGTTCTGTCCTTATTAGGACTCTGAGAGCAAGTAGGAGGTTGTCAGGAGNTAAATAACCTATTTATATATAAAACCTATATATATAGTTTATATATATATATAAACTTAGACTTTTTGTATATTGTAGCCAAATATTACGAAAAATAATTCATAGTAGATTTGGAAAAAGAATGTAATGCGCGTATTGAGGAATAAAAGAGTTACGGGTTTTGGAGCAAGGGCAGTCCTGACCCCTGGTCCTGGCTTACAACTGACCTACTGTTTGGCTGTGAAGAATTCTCTCAACCTCCAACTCCTTTTACTCCAACTGTAAAACTTTAATATTTGACCAGTCTGTGGTGAATATGTTGATAAATTTTTAGTCTGTGAGGTGCTTGAGAATTGCTGATTGAGGCATTTGACAATGAATTGCAGCTGTAGTCATCTTATTAAAAAGGCTAATGAAGTAGTTTTGGTTTGGAAGGAAACATTGTTTTGCTACCCAGACTATTCCTTGCAATAACATTCTGGGAATACGCCACAGTCAAATCATTGATTATTGTAAAAAATTAACTATATTATATTGTTAAATGCTTATAAATTATTTTGCTACCTGAGAAAAAGCTGTGGAACTACTTGGCAGCTTTCCAGAAGCAATCTCGTATGTGTGAAAAATGTCATTATCCACGTTTAGTTGTGGTCTTCATTAACTATCGTTGCTATAGTTTCACGTAACAGTCTATGGTTAATAGTCTAACTATAGTTAAGACTGCCTATTTATACTTTAAATAATGTATTTGTGAAATTGTCTTTAGCTGTATTCCTAGCAGTCGCATTTACAGTTTGTCACATATAGCCGCCTGGCTCTTCCCCAGAGCATGAAACTTCCTCCCCTTCCCTCCTCCCCGCCCTGTAGGATCTGTGTGTGTGTTCCTTGAAAAGCATCCAAGCGCAAACATATTTTTTTTCCTTAAGTTAAACTGATATTTGAGCTATCTGCAGGTGTATTTAGCTGGGAGTTGTACCTCAGCGGAAGGAATTATGGCTTTTTTTTGCTTTGCTGATGGTTCTAGGGGAACAGATCCAAGATGAATATTGGTTGAAGCCTTAGGAGTAAGATATGTGACCACATTTAGATCCTGTAGTTCTTTCTCTTCCAGTTAAATTTATGAGAAGTTTTAATTTCGACCATTTGAAAGTATCTTCATTCAGGTATTAGATCCCTGAAGGTGCACTTAACCCAGTCAGCAGCTGAGCGAGGATTTACTCTGGCCAGTACCTATTTTGGTTTACAACTAAACTTGTTCCTTTGCTCCTTAGACCGACGCGGGCAGGTCGCTTCGCTGCACGCTGGGTGGAAAGAACTGAGAGGGATTGTGAGTCAGGGCCTTTGCAGAGCGGAAGTGTGTGGGCTGATCGCAGATGATTCACAACAGGGTCAGAATTATTTCAGATATTACAGCCATTTGCTTATTTAAGGAAGCTGCATTGAAGGAGGGGTGGGAGGAAACAAAAGCAGCGATGGTGGTATCCTCAAATATCGTTTAAAAGCTGCACAGCTCTGGGGGAGTGTGTACTAATAGAATAAATAAAATTCCCTAAACATTTTCAAGTTGGGAATGTTTTATCAGGCAGTAATTCAGCAACAATGTGTACTCAGAAGCCTTCAAAACTGTCTAAACTAGATTTGCATATGGACAACTACCCAGTGGGATGCTGTCTTAGTCTAGAATAAACTAAGACTGTTTCTGGTTTGGAAAGAATGTGCTTTCCAGGGACGGTGATGAGTGCCATCCTCTTAAAGTAGCTGTATGAAGACAATTGCCTTTGCCTAAGCAGTAAAAAGTGGTATCAGAAGATTATTATTGGACCAGAATATAATGTAGAACAAGAAATTGTAAACCAGCATTTCAGAAAGTGTACAGTAGCCTCCCCCCATCTGAAAGGAAAAATTATCCTGCTAAGAAGGTGGGTTGATTCAGTATAACTAGCATAATCTTTTGTTTTCTGTCATGCAACAAATGAAACTTTTATCTAGAGTTGCAAATGGTGTTTTTCAGTGAAATAAGCACATTAATTCCAAAGCATGGCAAGTTTTTTTTAATGAGTAAGATTGTAATATTTGAAAGGCTCGTTTTTAATTGGAAAATCTCTCTTTAAAATTCACTGTAATGGATTGCTGCGTTGCTTTAAACAGAATAATTTCTAGGACAACTCAGGTGACTGTCTTTGAACAGACCGATGAAAGTGGTGCTCTTCAGCAGTCTTACATAGTACTATATGCTAAATATGTTTGTAATATGAATCACTTCTTGCAGGCATATATAGATATCAGAGCAATGTATATATTATTTGCAACAGTGATTCTGTTTTTATCTAGCACAGAACGAATTTAGTTTTAGAAGGAATTAGGTTCTGGCACATTAAATGACTATTACTTCCATTTCCAATTTCGAAGTCATTCACCTACTTGTATAAAAAGTTGTCCTTGTCTGAATACTTTCCAGCCTTTGGAGTGAAGCTTCAGGGTTTACTTTTTAAGTTAACATATTTTATGTTTGGTAATTAAAACAGACCTGTTCTATGTTTTGTCCTTTTGGATAAGAAATGACTTTCTCAGAAGGCCAGTACCTTCAAGTGTAAACACGGTTAACTCCAACCTTGTTGTGTGTGTTTGACTTTTCCTACCCCCACTCCTCAGGCATGTGCTCTCTGCCTTCAACTCTTAAGTTTATCTCAAGATGAACTTGGTATGACAGTTACTTCACACCCACTGCCAGGTTAAAAATAAATCTTAATAAGATTACAGTGACAAATGCATTGTACTGCTTCTGTAGTGAAGACTTGATAATTTAAAAAAAAAAAAAGCGTTGAAGTTTAGCTCTTTTGTTGTTTAGCAGGCTGGTTTGCATCATTTGAAAGCTTCACGTTATCTTTCTTCCCTGCGTTTCCTCTCTGCAGGCCTTCCTCTGTTTACTCAGTTGTGGAAGGGGATGGAGGGGGTGATGAAAAAAAGTTTTGGTTAGCTGTTTTAATGATAGAGTCTTTCATGGCATGATCCAAAGCCTGATGAAGCTGATGGACTTTGGATCAAGCTAGTTGAAAAACCAAATCTGTATTTGGAAAACATCCTGCAGACTCTTTGAATGCTGTATCTAGAAGTTAAATAAATGCTCTTAACTACAAATGACATTCCTGTCTTATCTACTGGTGCTTAAACCTGGCTCCCTGCTCTCCTTTTATTGTTTGGTCAGGGAAAAGCCTGGGTTGTTGACTACGCTACAGACAAAAACTGCTTTTCTTTTCATCGTGCAAAGTAGCCTTATAACATTCAGACAAAATTCTTGTTTCATCCCATGGCAAAGCACATACAGTATATTGTGTGTGCATGTGATGGGGGGGGGTATTATCATAATATGATAATGCATTTTGCATGAAGCTCTCCAGAATGCCTCATTTGAGCTTTTGCCATTGTAATTCCATGTATCATTTCAGTGTTAAGCAATGCCCTAGGGTCAGGAAAACCCATAAGATGCAGCTGGTAGTTAACCTATGTGTCACTAGTCTGCACAAAGGATGTAAAACAGAACATTTCCATATGAATAACGCCATCTGTTTTTTAACTCCCTTGCATTTAGTTCTCAGCCTTCCCCCATCACAGCCATCGCCCTGTATCTCCTTTCAGTTTCTTGTCATAACTCTGCCCAGTCACAGCCTTCATGACCCAGAGGGTCACAAAGCAAGAAAGTGTGTCTGGAGCTCACGCTGCCCAGAGCTGACGTAATGAGGAGAGAGGGCAGGGGAAACTTGAGGCTTAAGTTTGAGAGACCCTAAATAGTGCCAGATGCTGGACTGATGAGATAGCTAGTAAGACCTGTAGTAGTAGACCTGGGGAGGGGGTAAGAGGGGGCTTAATTTTTTTTTCTTTTCTTTTTTTCCCCCAACCTGAGGACCCTACAGATTTTCAAAGGCAGGTGTGGACCCCATGCACATTTAAAATACAACTCATCGTTGTACTCGGGAACATGTTGTTGGTCACCTTTTTCAGGATACCTATAGATTGTGCACGCGTTACTAGGCTTCAGCAGACCACCAACTCAAAAAGAGCTATTATGGATTGTCTTTTTTCCACTGTTGCCCAAATTCAAGTGAGACATGATAACACAGTGCACCACCTAATGTGGAATTCCTTTTTTGTGTCAGTTTAGACAGTGTTATTTTTCAAGTGAAATGCTAAATCGCTGACCTTTTTTGAAAACTTTGTTTGCATGTGATCAGGGAAAATACCTTGTGTAATGGATACTGAATTTCAATATGGATACAATTCTGACCATACTGACTTGTGTGGGGCCAAGATTTTAATTCTAAATAGTTTAATGAGGACCAATAAGCCTCAGCCCTGCCCTATTGGGAGCTGATTATAGCCTAAAAATGCTGTAAGACGATCCTTCAAGTGTAAGCGGGGTTTTCTTCCTCCCTGTAAACGTTTTGAAGGTACCAGTGTTGGTTTTGATCATTGTTAACGTTTGAAATCTCATGGTTGTATGTTGTTACAGTATCTTTTTGTTAGACGTTAATTTTCCTGTATATAGAAGAGCTGCTACATACAGTATTTTTTTGTGACCCTACATTTTTGTCCAAGAGGCACATCTTCCAAAAGGGCATTTGTAGATGACTTATGAAAACTAGTATGATTTTAAAATAAGATTTTATTAGCTGATATAACATTTTTGCTTTTTTAACCCAAATATCAGCAAGAAGATACTCAAGGCTGCCAACACCCTTGCAGATACAAGTTTTTTTCCCCCCCTTAGTTTCCTCATATGTAGTACCAGCACATTTCTTAAGGGCATGTTATAAAAATAATGAACAACTTTTATATTATATATACAGGAGCAAGAAAGTAAAGCTCCAGCGTCAAACCAAAGGGATTAAGGCAGTCCCAGGGGAGTAAGTTGAAGCTGCAGAGAAACATAACCCAGATGGTACCCGCCTTGCCTTTAGTAATAGGGAGCAGTGCCTGGAATGTCTGCAGAGAAAACGCCGTTGTCTGTGTTGCTGCTTTGAAGGCTGTTTGCTCATGGGAAGGGGGGTTTCTGTCCTCTTTGTCCTCCGGCAGGATTTCCGGGACGCTGTGGCGCATGCCTCTAGGCAGCTTGGAAAGCCAGTGATTGAGGACAGAATCCTGAATCAGATCCTGTACTACCTACCTCAGCTGTATGAACTCAATCGGGACCTCCTGAGGGAACTGGAAGAGCGATTATCTCACTGGTGACTATCAATAAAGGGATACCACTCCTTTCATGTTGTTGAAATTTATCTGTGGGGCTTATGTGACCCCATGTGACCATGGCTTGGCTCTTGTTTGTGTTTCACATGCCTTCTTAAATGACAGAATTGACTTTGAAAGTACAGGAGGTAATTTTCCATTTAGATGTACTTTTTGCCATTTAAATGTATGCAGAAAGGTCCAGAAGGTATGTCAATACATGTTTTTAGCAATCACACTTTTTTATTTAAAATTTCATTTTTAATTGAAAGTTCTGGTCCCTGCATGGGCATGATAAGTGGACTGGTTTCATTAGAGGAAAAGGAGGCTGTCCTGAAAACCGGTTTGCATTTTAAAGGTAGTTGAGATCTACTAACCAGACACAGTCGCGATTGACAGCCACAATCCCATTGAAGTCCATTCTCAGTTACACTGGTGGGTGGATCTAAAGCAGCTGTACAAAGCCTACTGACAGAGGCACTGAAATGGGTAAAGACTGTAATCCCATGCTTGCTGTTAAGGGATGGAGACTGCATCTTGGAGTTTGAAGATCTGTCTCCTCAGAAATCTGGCTTGTACTGAAGTGTTCAAATGGTTCAAGACTATTTTAAACAGACTGTGTATTAAGTGGTTGTCATCTAACACTAGTGTGTCGAGCTGTGCGTGGTAAGGTTTTTCAGAGTAGCTACTGAGATGGATGCCTATTTACTGAACTGTAAGCTTTTTGTTCAGAATATAAACTAGCACATCTTACTGTGAAGAAGATAGATGTTTTGCTGTAGGTTTAAGATGTACACTCTTTTTAGCTCTAATTGCTCTATTTTTTGTTTCTAGGCTTGAACATCAAAGAATTGCTGATATATTTGTTAAAAAGGGTCCCTACTTAAAGATGTATTCAACTTACATCAAAGAATTTGATAAAAATGTTGCACTATTAGATGAACAGTGTAAGAAGAATGCAAGTTTTGCTTCAGTAGTCAAAGACTTTGAGGTACTGTAGTCTTTTGTAAGATATATCCTATCTTGTGGCTTTTCAGCAGTTGTGATCTTCCATAAGGCTTTAGAGACTGTCCGCAAATTTGTTTGGGGTTTGTTTTTTTGGTGTGTTGGGTTTTTGGGTTTTTTTGTTTGTTTGTGGGGTTTTTTTTTTTCCCCCCTTCCTCCCTCCCCCCCCCCTCAGTCTTGGCTTGAGACTTAGTAGGGTAGAAGTGGAAAGTAATAAATTCAGATTTTGTGAAGTAACTGGTGATTTTGGCTACCACTGTGAGATGTGATAAAAGACCTTGATTTTCAGAAAATGCAGCACTTGCTACAAATTATATCAAAGACACAGTAACAAAATCTCTAGCTGCTTTTTTTTAGTTTTGTCTCCTGATCGTACTATGCACTGATTAACTGTCCTATTTTAACCAGGTTGATTTCTCTACCACATCATAGGGCAGTAGCTTACTCATGGGAATGGTGTGTCATTTCAGTTGGAAACATAAAAAAGTGAATTTTCTCATCTGCGTATTTCTAGAAGTTTCAAACCCAGCATATGCAGCAATCAGATGAAAGCTGATTCATGTCCTTAAGAGCATTGCCGGATTTTTACATAACTCCCTTAAAACAAATCAGAGGAGAGGTGCAAGCTCCCTAAGCACGTGATCCACACAAACTGTGAATTTACCTCCTATTACACGGGCTTCCCCTTGGGTAATCCCTGCTCTGTTTGGTTAGGAGTGGTTCGAAAAGCTGCTTACAGTGGGCAAAGGAAGAGCTTGAGGTAGAATCTTCAAAGACAGGAAGAAGATACGAGGCCTTTTTAAGGACTCGGGTGTTTCAGATGCACATTCTTTTGAATGCAAACTCAAGATAATTAACATTTTTGAAGCATGGATCTTTTAATTCTATGTTGTCTTTAGAGGTGTGGATTAATTAAAACTTCTGCAGTGAGCACTGCTGTCATCTTTCTGCCTAATGGCCACTGACAGTGATTACAAAGGAGGACGTTGCCCTTGCCACCGGTGTTTCCTTTATTTCTGGGAAGCTTCACCTCTCTTCCTCATAAGCAAAAGCACCTGTTTTGAATCCACAGAGTATGAGTGCTTACCGATGTCTTTTAACACATGATTAATTTTGCACGCAGTCTTCCTCACGGAAATGCTTGCTCTGTAGTGTGGTGTTTAACACTGTCATAGTCGCACCTTTTTAAGATAAAGCTTATCCAATGTAATCGGTAGTTGTTTGTAGGTGTGTTTTCTTTTGCTGGAACCCTTGACTACCATGGAATTGTTACTTATTTTGGGTGTTTCTTTCAGATGAGCCCCCGCTGTGCTAGTCTGGCCCTCAAGCACTATCTGCTCAAGCCAGTTCAGAGGATTCCCCAATACAGGCTCTTGTTGACAGGTACAGTCAAGGTCTTTTGCAGACTTAAGAAGCCAGTCTTCACACGTCCCAGGAAACTTGTTTTATGGTTGTATCCATCTGTAAAGCGTGTTTATCTGACTTCAGATATGTGAAGCTTTTTTAAAAATATGGCATGGATTTAGAGGCTTTCTTTGCTAATATTGATTGCAATAAGATACACAAGTGAGGTGCTAATATTCCCAACACTGTGGTGTGTTCTCTGATGGTACGTTCAGCAGTACTTGGAAAACATGAAACCTGTGGTGGTTTTTGTTTGTTTCTGTGGTAATAGAAGCCCATAATTTCCTTAGGGGATTGGAATGCTCCTGTTTTGCTTTGGGGTTTGTTCTTTTGGTTTTCTGGTGGGTTGTTTTTTTTTTTTTTTTTTTTTTTATGAAGGAAAAAGGTAGTATGGAAAATTGAAGCTAGGAGAAGGAAGTGAAAGATGTCTATGCAACTGTGAACTTCTTCAAGCAGCTTCTCTATTTCTCCCCCACCCAGGTGTTTTGTCTGTAAAATCCATTCTCTTCTAAAGGCAAAACACATGTTTTTAGTGTGCGTTTACCAGTAAGTGCTTAAGACTTGTTACAGGGGCATTGTAGGCTGAAGAGCTGGCTTGGGACTAGGAAATCTGGGCTCTATGCCCTGCTCTGGCACTGGCATGTTTGGGTGACCTTGAGCAAGTCATGTCCGTGATGCAGTGCTTTCTTTTCTGTAAAAGGAGGGCAATGATAGAGGCCTCCTTTGTGAAGTATTTTGAGATGTGTTTGTTGTAAGAGGGGGATGGCTCCTGTAAGGATTTGGAAATACTTAAGGCATTGTTTTTGAAAGCCATTGCTTCTTGATGAGCAATTTAAAAATAGCCTCTGTTTATGTAGTAACTGCAAAATAAAATGCTCTGTGACCTTTTTTTTTGGCTCTGTAGCGGCTTGTTGGCATTTCCCCAGCAAGTACTTAGACTAGTGATGCTGTGGGAGATACAGACTTAAGTGTTACACAGCAGTTACCAAGTTATTATGTTGACTGTTTTCATTTTAATCATCTCATTAAAGTCACAGGTGTTGAAAAAAGGGTGAAAAACCCTTATTAAATGGACTACTTTGTAGGGGAAAATCTTAGTGACTCTTAATTGATGAAATCAAACCTTAAAATGGCATTTGGGGAGTTGCTTTATTTTAAAAGGATATTGACTTAGGGCATGGTATAGGCTTGTTATACACTCCAAAATCAGAATGGCTTTGGATAAGTTCAAAGGTTTTAATTAAAAAGGTTGAACAGAGGATCAGGATGGAGTAAATGCCATTGTCAATATACATAGCAAAGGGAGAGATGTCAGGGGTGAACGGCACTGAAACAAAACTCGGATGTTGAAGGGGAATTCCTTGTGATCATTAACTGTCACTGTGGCTGGGACAGGCTGTTTTAGACCTGAAAAAACTCATTCTGTGGTGATGGGGATTGCTGTCGGTATCCCCAGTCTGCAGACCTTGCTATGGCTGCCCAGCTTTAAATACACCTGCAAATACTATTGACAGGAATGGGATTGCAATGCTGGCTGCTGATTTAGAAAAGTAATTTTATCTTGTTCTATGGGAGCAATAAAAGAGGTCAGACTAAGAATTTAATTATGCTGGGGCTGGGGAGTGTTATTTTGGATCTGTTTAATTTTCAGTCTGTTCAATCTGTCATGCATTTCTGTTGTCCTTGAGATTCTCACTCTTCCATATCTCTGTGGATGACCCATCTGCTCTGTTACCTTGCAGCAGCTCTGTGTAATATTGAACAATATCTATATAAACTTGTGCCACAAAACCTTTGGAGGACACGCAAAATACTTGGATCTATTGTTGCAGTGGGTGAGATGCAGCGATGCAGCAGCCGCCCCAGCCGAAGACAAGGGGGATCTGTGGGTGAGGGAGGAGGGGGCAGTGGGTAAGAGCAGGGGAGCGAAAATAATCCAGGAAATGAAGCTGCTAGGCCTGAGTCAGCAGGGATTTCTTCCTATTTAGATGTTGTGTGTCAGTGGGACAGCTTTGTACTGGTAACCTGCTGCTACACGGTCACATCACAAGATTGTTGCTGCGCTTTGAACTGGAGTTACTTGTGTGCTAACAAAAGCAGGAGCAGGTGGGCTCATAAATCAGCCAAGGAGGGGCACAGCTCAGCTGCGTTTCTGTTTAATGATACAGCTTCTCCAGTCCAGCAAGTGAACTTCTCCACATACTGGCCCTGAGCTCTGTGCAGCAAATATTAGATGGGGTTTTGGGGAGGTTAATTAGAGGCCTCTGATTTCTAATAGAAATGAAGGAGAGGTGATTATCTCCTCCTGAAAACCTCTGATTTGAGCAGATGACTTGAGACTGTACAATATGAACAGGCTCTTCGTTGTCATAGGATAAGCCTCTCTCCTCTTTTTCTCAACATAAAGTTTGCAGAGAGAGCATCTTTTGTTATTCTTAACTGGGGTATAGTGCGGGGAGGCTGAGGGGGATGAAAAATAAGCCTTTAAGCACACTGCTCCTTTGCCGGTCGGAAATAGAGTTGTCAGACTTGAGGCCAATTACATGTTGCGGAACAATTGCTTTGAGTTTAACTTAATTAAATTAGACAACCTGAGACAAAAAGTAGTTAATGAAGCAGAAGAGAATTTTTAGTAGGAGGAGAAGTGATAGTCGCTGCCCCCCAGCAAGAAGGAAGAGAGAATTGCTGGCTGCTGTCAGGTAGAAGCAGGGCATAAGGAAATTTTGTTTGTCACAGAAACAGTACTTGAGTGCTTTTGTGTTGATTTTTGTTGTGTTTTGGGGTATCCAGCAGAGGTACGAATTTTAATTTCGAAGTCTGCCTTTCTGAAGGTATGCTTAAGGTCTTCCTAGTCTGAACAACTAAAGCACATTTCAGAGGGGAAATTTTTTTTGGCAAAGACAGTAGATACCACTCCACCTTAATATTTGACTCCTGTATTTATTTTATCTAGGAATATTTTTGCTAAATTTTTACTGTAACGTTATTCATGTCTGAAATCTGCTTGTCTGTATAGTTTAAGCCAGTACCTCCAGAAAGTAGTTGCAAGCACAGAATTTCCAGTGTGTATTCACAGAGGAGACTAAAAATATCTGTTCTGAAGCTGAGTTTTAGCTATGACCTGAGGTCCACTTACCAGATATACATAGAGACTATTAAGATGAAAATTATGTATTTATCACTTTCAGGATTTTACAGTTGCAAGTTTTATTGGCTGCTTCAGTCTTGTAATGCAAAAGCTGCCTTCCTTTTTAAATACAGAATTTTAAATGAATGCAGTTATGTTAAAATCTCAAATTTTCCCTCTTCTATTCACTGATGATATGATTTAAAATGCTAGAATATACCCATCCAAAAAATGTTTTGGAGTGATGTAAAGTGTTGTTGTTTTGGGGAACATGTCATAAAGCATGAATATGCCAAGAAACAGTTCCCATGTTGGGTTTCTGGTTTTAAGTTTCCAGTGTAATTACTTTGGATATTAAATTGGATGTCTCCATGTACTAGGGACAGTTAGAGTGCCAGCAGTACATTTGCAGATGAGTAAATTATACCCACCTCACCTCTTGTTCCCAGCCCGCAGAGGTGAGTGTGTGGTTGGCAGCTTTAAGAAGCTGGTATTTCTGTATAATCTGTAAGGACTCATTATTTATACTGGGAGTTTCCCACTGGAGTCCTTCATGCTGGCCCTGATGAACACCAAGTTGCAACTGTAAAGCTTTAACTTGTTTGCGTTATGGTGGAGTCCCAAGAGTGCTCTGCCTGGGCAGTATGGCACAGCTCCGACTTGAGAGAGCACCCAGCAGGAGGGGACAGCTGGTGCTGTATGTATGGCATAGGTTCCTCTAGGTTAAACCAAGTTAAAAACAATGTGAAGTCTTCCCAGTTCCTTTCAAAATACCCCCTGCTGATTTTTTTTTTTCCTCTCACGCGAGCTTCTTACCAGCATAACCCAAGGTGAAGCAAGATGAACTTTGATTTTTATGGAATATGTGTCCACCTAAATATTGCACTGGAATGTCTGGTAGCTACTACAGCACAAGATCTTGAGGGACGTGAAGGATGCGATATTTATGGAGTGTAGCTGGAGAGGTTTTGGTGCCATGTCAGACTTGTCTTAAAAGATCACATGTTGACCAGCGCCTGATAATGATCAGACAAAACTTCGAGGAGAGCAGAAAGCTGTGGGTGTTCCCGTGGCCCAGCCAGCCAGACCTCCCAGTGCTCCCTCCCCGCTTCCCTGCAGGAGACCCCAGCCAGTTCCTCTTTCTTCACCCCAACCTGCTCTTCATGCGTCTCTCTTGGATCCTCCCTTAGGTCTTTGCCAAAAAATAAAACTTCAATGCCAAATACTTTTTTTCCTGTAGTTCTGTTTTTCTCAAAGCTTTCATTAACTGTGACAAGATTTCTCAGTCTTCATAGTATTTCTACTGCAGAAACATGTTTCGTAATTTTTGCATAAGGAAAAGATTACAATACACTGAGCCGTCTCTGAGGGGCATGCATGAAGCAAGACATCCTATGAAGGCAGGAAGAATTGGCTCCTGATCTTTCTTGAGTAAAAGGATGAATTTGGGTAGGGCAAGCATATGGGAGTTGAATTATTTCACTCCTACATGAAACTTGTACAACTGCAAGGCTAAAATTGAACACTTGCTAGATCACATATGATTAGTTTTCAGTAGATCTGCCAGAATCTTAATACCTCATTTAAAAGGTAATTATGAATCAGTATTTGTTGATATTATCAACCTAATGTGTATATTTCTTTGAAAGTTTCTGATTTGGTTTCTTTCAACTGTAAGCAGTTCAAAGCTGTAGCTTGTAGAGAATAGATGGTTGACTTTTTACTGAGGATATATATTAATCTTTGAGAGGATATTGTATTTTTTGGTGAACTAGACACTCGACCAGGGAATGGAAACTCAAGGGGGATGTTTTCTTGTATCGTCATACATTTGGAGTTAATTTTAGCTATGTAAAATGGATTTTAAAACTACCAGGACTTTAATGGATTGAGGGTGCCATCTCGTGGTTGAGGAACTAAATTTATAATTNATACTTTTATTATTGAAAAATATTAATCATAATCAGGTCTTCTGTAATGGACTACTTTTCATCTTAGCTCCTATAAACAAGTTAGGTGCTAAGGCAAATATCTGTAATCTTCAAAATTTTTTGCATCAGCTTAAATGTAAATGATTGCAAGTATGTACTTATTTTTCACTTGCTTGTTTTGTCCTGAAATAACATATACAACATATCATTTGTCTTTGGAGAAGGCCACTGCTTCAATAACCTTCTCTTCCCTGAGCAAGGTATCATGATATACTTTCGTTATGGAAACACTAGTTTTCCTTTTGTTATTACTTTGACAGATTTAAAAGATTAAGTAGTAGATCTTTGTGGCATAGGTCTGCCTGAAAAGCAGATTTCCAGGAAAAAGGTGGGTTTTACTACTTTCTGGTGCTGTTTATTTCTTTGACAAAACTATGTCTACATTATTTTTTTCTTCATACAGATTATTTAAAGAATCTTGTAGAAGAATCTGCAGACTATAGGGATACTCAAGGTAAATGTCTCTTTAGATTAAAGAAATAACAGCTTATGTACATATGATAATGTTTCTAAATTTTAAATGCATGCAAAATGCTAAGCCAGTAATAGAAATGTTTTTCTATTTAGTTCTAAGTTTCTCAGCAGAGATACTGAAAGATTGCAAACTTGTGTTTCAAAAAAGTTTGGAGCTGACAGTGGTATCAGCTCATCCTTGAGCTGAAACCAAGAGATAAGAGTGAAGTTCCACAGGCAGCTTAAGCAGATATTTTGGGCACTGCTATTGAAAGAGGCAGTCCTTGCATCTGTAGACCTTTCACGATAGGCAGTCTGGTCTACCAGCTGCTGTCCTCCAGCTATGAGCCTTTCTGTCCTCCTCCTCCTCTCTCTTTGTGCCAGGACACAGTGTTCATGTGGCAGGAGTGAACAAGATCAAGGAGCTCTGGGTTATAGTCAATCTGAGGAGTTCTCCAGTTTGACTTGTCACAAGTTGCACGAACACAAGTGACTCCCACAGGTTTGCCTGCATGTGGGAGGAAAGGAGATAGGAGGAAATGAGAAGGAATAGTTGGTGATGGAAGAGGACAGGACTGCGTGTTTCATGGTAGTTTGGAATTAAGCTGATTTAACTTGCGTGGAGCAATGCAATGCGCATTCAGACTTTCCTTCTTCCATGTGTGTGCCTCAGCAGTCCTAAAAATGCTCCTAGTTGGTGTTACTATTTCATTTGCATGAGCCCCTGTCACTTATTTCAGTCTCTTTAGTGACATTTGTGCAAGCCCGTTATCTTTAGGAGGGTTGTGCAGATGTAGTTGATTGGACTGCAACGAGTGCCTTCAATGCACTGAGCCAAGTTTGCTTTCTTACAGCTTTGTCTGCTGATACAGTACTGTAAAATTTATGAGTAAATATTTTCTTAGGACATTTAGACATATTTGTTTGAGTATATTGAAAATATAAGCCAAAAATGTTTTAAATGATGACTCTTTAAGAGATAGAAAAGTTTGTCTTGCACTTCTTATGGCTGTGAACAAACTAATGCTTGCACTGCACGTTAAATTGACCACTTGAAAAGTGAGCAACTTAAATATGTATTTTACTTTACATTTTCTTGTGATTTCTCCAGCTTCTGTGTTTTTTCTAGCTGTACCTTTCACAGTATTTTTCTCTCCCTTCATACATCAAAGATAAAAGCAGAAGCTTAGTTGTAACAATAATGGTGTTAATTTTATGCATTTGACATGTTTGATAGTCTGTCTTTGAAACTGGGTAAGAAAAGAAAATCTAATCTTTAATCACCAAGATCTTTCTTGTGATAATTAAGCTTAACTTAGTTCTGACTTTGCTTGGTTGCTAAATTCCATGGTGGGGGGCAGGGGAAAGACTAGGTTAGTGTTCTTGGGAAGAAAACCCAAACAACACAATTCTTCCTGATGACCTTCATTTGAATACATAACTCCAGCTAAGTGGTATAAGAATTGGAATGCTTTTCGCTGCCAAAACCCACTTTGTTTATGGACTTTGACCCTATAGATTATTTTATGTTGTTGTTTAGATTTGTTTAGTCTTGGCTCTATAAGTAGCTTTGAGATCCTGGAACTTTCCCTTCAATAACCAGCAAATTTTCTCTAGCACTCTTCAATCTTTCTTGAAGTCACTGCGTAAAATTGTAAGTGTTTAGTAGATGTAATAGCTGATAGATGAAGGAAAGTATAACAAAAAAATCAGGTATTCATTCCTGTCTTCATGAATTTAGCTAAATTTCCCTTCATTTTCTTTCAAGCGGATGGAAGCTGGGGACTGTTTTGGCTGGAGCAGCTCCAACATTTCCTAGTAGGAGACCACCAGCTATTTTTCAGCAGGCTCAGTTGACATCATGACATCTATATCTAAACTTAAATTTTGATCAAATGCTTGATATGTGCTATGCCTTTTAACTGTTTGACTCCTGTGCTTGCATTGCCTTGGTTCATGAAAGTCTTGAACAAAAGTTCTCCTTAGGTTGACTTAGGAGGAGCTTTTTATTCGCACCTCTGTTTAGTTTCTTATATGGCTTCATGACCTTCTGAACCTTTCAGTTCAGAAAGTTGTATCTTTTAACATGCTTTCTTTCTGAATGTGAACTTAACAATAAGGGAAGTATATACATTCTAGAGTACTAATACTCTAATGACTATCTGGAAAAAAACCCCAAGGCTTTGATTTTACCTGGTTTGGTAGGTTTGGACTTCTAAGCAAATATAGTTCCTTTATTTGAAGTTCCCAAACTGCACTTCAATTACTCAGAAGGTACTAAAAGCTTTAGAAACTACATTTTATCAGAGCAGTTGTTCTAGCTTTCAATTAAACAAGTCCTTTTTTCCTGCTTAGGTATATTACAGGTTTTTGGATAAGATCCTTGGATGAGTTCTGTCTCATATACACTCACTGTTCAGTAATTTACGTAATCCTTTTATGTAACCCCTTTTTGCAGTTACATCTTAGCATATATTACAGTCGAGTTGCTAGTTATTAAATATCAGTACTTAATAAAATCCCTCGTCTTTGGTAACTCTTCTCTTTCAGAGATTTTTTTTTTCTTCTGGTATTAAAAGCTTGAAATTTAGCAATTTGAACTTTATACTGTTATCTTGAGGTGCAGCAAAACTAAAAGCAGAAGAAAGAAATCGCAGAGATTTGGATGATTTTTCTAGGTTGTCTTCCATGACTGGCACTGGAGGCAGTTGTGTAAAATGGAAAAAACTTAATCTCTACATAGTCTCAGTTAAAGTTGTTAACTTTTCTGCTGTAAGTAGAGACATTGAAATTAAAGTAATTCTTTGTGTGAGAAACTAGAATTTAATTTTGCTTGTGGACTGTTTTGATCAGCTGTAAGAAATGTTTGACACTGTTGTTTGAAGCAATGACTTGCTAGGGCACACTTATTAAACCATGATCCAAAGACTCTGGGATCTATGGGAAGTGCTCCTGAATGCAGTGACTGTACAATCAGGTGCTTGAATCGTGGCATGATGTGGAAGGGCAGTATTGTACCTGTGTTTTCCATAGTACCAATGATAACTAGTCTGTATAACCAAAGCATCATTTCTTCATCCTTCAGATGCTCTAGCTGTTGTCATAGAAGTTGCAAACCATGCCAATGACATCATGAAGCAGGGAGTAAGTATTTGACTTATGAAGCTGGTTGATTAAAGCCTTTTTCCTCTTTTTTTTTTTTTTTTTAAAGTAATGGATGAAAGGGTAATTACTTACCTTTTGCTTTTTCTCCCTGTAGGATAACTTTCAGAAACTCATGCAGATTCAGTACAGTTTAAGTGGACACCATGAGATTGTACAGCCAGGAAGGGTAGGTCCTCCAGATGGCATTCATCAGATTGCAGTGAAAGTGCAGCACAGGTTATATGCAAGCAAAGTACTGAAGCTGGCATATACCAAGAAGAAAAATGGTGCATCGCATAATTATTCAGTTCTAACAGTCAAATGAATACTGCCTCTCCATATGTGTGGTTTGGGTTTTTTTTTTTTAAGACGTTTGTCTGATGAAAACTTATGATTTTTAGAAGATGATTCCTTGCCAGCTCTTGCAGGCAGGCTTTTTTCCTCAAGCTTAACCTTGTATTTGTCATGGTTTCAAGTGCAGCATGGAAAACTGTAATGCAGCCATTCACACTCACTTTTAGAGAAACGTAAGGATGAACAGCCTTTCTCAGAAAAGGGAACCTTGAATCTCAAAACTTCTGCAGCGCTTCTAGTGTAGTAATAATAACAATAATCATAATAATAACGATGATGAAAAAGTCAGCTCATTTGTACGGCTTGCGCCCTGAAAAGCTAGGTTTTGAATTGCTTGTTTTAATTTGCTAGGTCTTTCTGAAAGAAGGAACACTGATGAAGCTGTCCCGGAAGGTCATGCAGCCACGAATGTTTTTTCTGGTAAGATGCTGTGTATGTTGCTGTGTGCCTAACACTAGTGTAATCTTAAGTGATTGAAACATTACACTGCAAACATAAGTAACTAATAACTTCAGGTAGTGGAAAAAATGACCAGTTGTTGCTTTTCTACTTGCTCAGTTCTAATTTAGAGAGATCGTATGTTGCATATGCACTAATTTTAACATAAAGCCATTTCTCACTAAAATGTACTGATTTGAACAACACTTACTTAAAATTTGAGCGCTTTTATGAGAAGACGTTATCTGTGGTAGTGCGAAAACTAAAACAGTTACTCCATCCCACTTAGCTGTACCGGGTGTTAAAACCTACAACTCCGCCGCTGCTATTGCACCCTTCCCTGCCTCTCTTCCTCCTCTCTCCTTCCCCTGCATGAGCCTGCTTGGATCCTGAGCAGAGCACTGGGCTGGAAGTTAAGCGCTGGCTTCTCTTCCTGTCTCTGCTACTGTTTTGTTTTGAAACTTCTGTGCATCTCTGAAGTTTCTGTTTCCACTCAAACCTTTTGTTTATCTCTTCTATTTAGGTAGTAAAGCAACTGTTGCCGTGTGTAATTTGTGGCACTATTGGTCCACCGTCCTGGTTGAAATCTGTCTTGTAGTTACTGTAGTACGAATAAATATTTCCCTAGGCAGTCATGGAGTATGTATTCTAAGCTTGCAAGTGCCTGTCTTATGCTCTGCAGATGACTTTGTAGCATATAAAGCACTGAGATAACTGCAAATGATATCAGTTAAGGTAATACTCTCAAAAATCTGGTCCTATCTCGAGCTGGACTTCCCAGATCAGATGTTGCTAATTTGGATGGCTCTAGCTCAGATTTTCTTTGTTTTGTTTTTTGGGGTGTTGGGTTGTTCTGTTTTTTTGGAGGGGGTGTTGGGGGTTTTGGGGGGTTTTTTAGATATAAAAGGTGCAGGCTAGTGATTATACCTTTAGACAATTAAGCAGTGATTTTTCCATTGATCACGTTGTGAAGATTTAGTAACGCTTATGAAACATTTGGTTATATTGTAAAGAAACCCATAGCAAAAACTTAAGAGATGGTTCAGTTTTCTGGTCTGTGTTTATGTGCAGTAAATGAAGTCTGGATCCATGTGTTGAACAACACAAAATAAAAAAAATCTTAATAGCTGTTCAGTAAGTGCACTGAATGAAGCCAAGTGTGGCAGAACAGGAAATAAACAGTAGATGCACATTTAAACTGGTAAAATTCACGTGGTACATATGGATAAGTTTGTCCTTATAAATTGCTAATCTTAATTCTGCAATCTCTGAGTTTCTGGAATGTTTTGCTTTGTTTAAATGGTTAATTCTAATATCCTTTTAAAGTAGTTTGTTATAGCTGTGTACACGAGAAGCTTTGTCCTTTTTGACAGCCTGTTCTTTGACATCCGTGCACTGTTTACTCATGTGCCAAACGTATATTTACACAAGGAGGATATAGACACCTATTGTTATCTAAATTAGAATCATAGAATCATAGAACCATTAAGGTTGGAAAAGACCTCTAAGATCGTCAAGTCCAACCGTCAACCCAACACCACCATGACTCCTAAACTAGGCCCTGGAGTGCCACGTCTACACCTTCTTTGAACGCCTCCAGGGTTGACGACTCCACCACCTCTCTGGGCAGCCTGTTCCAATGCCTAAACACTCTTTCGGTAAAGAAATTCTTCCTGATGTCCAATCTAAACCTCCCCTGACACAACTTGAGGCCATTTCCTCTTGTCCTATCGCTAGTTTCTTGGGAGAAGAGTCCAGCACCCGCTTCCCTACAACCTCCCTTCAGGTAGTTGTAGAGAGCGATAAGGTCTCCCCTCAGCCTCCTCTTCTCCAAACTAAACAACCCCAGTTCCCTCAGCCGCTCCTCATATGACTTGTTTTCTAGACCCTTCACCAGCTTCGTTGCCCTTCTCTGGACATGCTCCAGCACCTCAGTGTCCTTCTTGTACTGAGGGGCCCAAAACTGAACACAGTACTCGAGGTGCGGCCTCACCAGTGCCGAGTACAGGGGCACGATCACTTCCCTACTCCTGCTGGTCACACTATTCCTGATACAAGCCAGGATGCCGTTGGCCTTCTTGGCCACCTGGGCACACTGCCGGCTCATGTTCAGCCGGCTGTCGACCAGCACCCCCAGGTCCTTTTCTGCCGGGCAGCTCTCCAGCCACTCTTCCCCAAGCCTGTAGCGTTGCATGGGGTTGTTGTGACCAAAGTGCAGGACCCGGCACTTGGCCTTGTTAAACCTCATACAGTTGGCCTCGGCCCATCGATCCAGCCTATCCAGACCCCTCTGCAGAGCCTTCCTTCCCTTGAGCAGATCGACACTCCCGCCCAGCTTGGTGTCATCTGCAAACTTGCTGAGGGTGCACTCAATCCCCTCATCCTGATCATTGATGAAGACATTGAACAAAACTGGCCCCAGAACTGAGCCCTGGGGAACACCACTCGTGATCGGCTGCTAACTGGATTTAACTCCATTCACCACCACTCTCTGGGCTCGGCCATCCAGCCAGTTTTTTACCCAGCGAAGAGTATGCCCATCCAAGCCGTGAGCTGCCAGCTTCTCCAGGAGAATGCATTGGGAGACCGTGTCAAAGGCCTTACTAAAGTCCAGGCAGACGACATCCACAGCCTTGCCCTCATCTACTAGGCGGGTCACCCGGTCATAGAAGGAGAATTCATACATTAAAATGTTTCTTGGGCTCTAAGTGGAATAATAGGAAGTAGAAGATGCCCTTCTGGACAGTTGATCTCAGTGTTGTATGAGTTCTGTACTTCCAGTAAAATGCATCTGAAATTATCTGTCTCTAAACAGTCTTTAGTCATTAAAAAGCATTGCTTCTATATTACAGTTCAATGATGCCCTGTTGTATACTACTCCAGTTCAGTCAGGGATGTATAAACTCAACAACATGCTGTCGTTGGCTGGAATGAAGGTGAGTCACTTGTTAAAATGAGTCTTTCTCCAAATCTACTTAAACTCAGGCCTTCAAATTTTCCAGACACAACTATGTTTATTGTTGGAAAGAGATATTAAAGGTGCTTATGTTCCAGAGCAATCCTACAGGCTTAATGTTTCTTGCATAGTACGGCCTATGGGATTGCTATCTAAGTTTCCCTAAAAAACTCTGTTGCTACAGGATCATCTCACCTGCATTTCATCCAGTATTGTCCTACTCTGAAATAGCCTGCCTGCTGATTTTTTGTATTGTATTTTGTTTAGACTGCCTCACTTTTGCCTTGTAACTGCTTTTTATTGCCCAGACCCAGAGATTAGGCATCTCTGCCTCATAAATCTCTGGTGGATCAAATCTCCATGGTTTATAGAGATCTGCTAACTGTGAGGGAAGGTACGGCTTTCGTTTCTGAGCCTTTGTGAAAAGCATCAAAGTTAAGCCCTGAGCCCCTCTGGGTAGTGATAAGGGACATGCACGCCATATATTGACACGGTCTCTGACATGACAATTAGTGGGAACAACAAACCATTGCCTCGGGAATCAAGTAACTTGTCTCTGGTCCTGTCAGAGAAAAGCACCAAGTCCAGCTGCAGCGCAGATCTAGTGCCCAGGTCCAAGCTTTCGCAGGCAGAGCTGCAAAATCTCTTCTGCCAGCAGGTGTCTCGTGGTGGCTCAGAACTACTCTTAACTTTTAAACCTCCTTATGTTTGAAACTTGGTAGCTCAGAAGGATCAGCAGGGTGGTCCAGCCCTTGGGGGTATGGGGCAGATGCCCACTCTGGGGTACACCAGTAGGCTACATCTTCTCTTGCAGCAGCAGCAGCAGCGCCTTTTTTTGCCCAGTTGCCTGAGGTGCTTAGAGGGCAACAGGCCTGGGCATGTTGAAGCACAGTGGGAAGTATCTGACAGCTCTTGAGCTTCATTCCCCTGTATGTCTCCAGTGTTTGTATGGGGCCACAGTGAAATAAAGTGGTGGGCTGCATGTAATCTTAGTGTAGCTGGGCCCTCTGAACTGGTGTATGATCTCCTATTTTTGAGATTTTTCTCTCCAATGTGCCCCTTCTGCAATAAAAATATAAGAGATTTTACAGTAATTAAAACTAAAGCAACTATAAAAGTACCATTTCAGTTTGAATGTCAAGTTTTCTCTCTCGACTGAAGGTTAAAAAGCCAACCCAGGAAGCGTATCAGAATGAACTGAACATTGAAAGCGTAGAGAGATCCTTCATTCTTTCAGCAAGGTAAGTCTTACAAATGAATAATGATTTAAAAACCATGTGATTTCAAACAGGCCACGTAAGCTTTTTATAGCTTATTTTGCACTTATGTAATGAAAAGTTACCCTTGGCTAGGGTAATTACAGAATAGAGGGAGTGACAGATGGGTTTCTGGAAATAAGGTACGCTTTGTTCTACTTTTGTTCACATTCAAAATCTGATTTTGAAAATTTAAGTTTATTTTTAAATGGGCCGGCAGAAAGGAAGCCTTATCACATGTAATAAGTTTCACAGATACCATATGAATTTGTAGTCTCTAATACAGTTCACCCTGACTTGTAAGGAAGACTGCCCTTTGTCAAGTGATGGATAGAAGCACAAAAGCTATAGTAAATGTGGCTGGTATTTGAGCAATTTGGGCTTAAGGCTGCAGCTGGCAGGGATTCTGCTGTCCTCAAGACAGTTAACTGTTAATCAGAGTGGATAAAACTTGCTTGGTTCCTCCTTTTCAGCTTAGCTACACCTTCAGAAACTTTAAGTAAATTGAGATATTATCCTCTCACTGCCTTTCCTTGGAGAGGAACAACAATTACAATTGTTTCAATTCAATTAATTTTAGTCTTTGCTTTTCAGTATTTTTTTGTTCTTCCAAAGTTACTGATATGCTCTGTCAGTGCATTAACAGGACACGATATGAAGCATGACAATACATTTTGATATTATTATTGGTAACCGATATAAATTGGAAGAAGTCATCCTGGTCTTCTAGCTAAAATAACAGTGTAATTGAAACAAAAAATGGATCTCAGTGAATCTGAAATTATGGAAATGGCAGCAATTACTGGAATGGTGCTTGGCTTAGCAGAAAACCAAATTCTCCATGTAGCAGCAAAAGGATATGTGGCCACTAAACCAGAGCAGCTCTGGTCTGCCTTCACTGAGATGCCTTTAGCAAAGACCTGGTTTTGTGGATTGTTGTTTTTACTGTGTTTGAGTTGGAGTTTTATATGTTCTGACATTTGCGACAGTGCTGATGCCAATGAAGACAGACATGTTTTCTCTTTTGTTCAGCAAAGCTGAGCAAGGGCAGACTGCTTCTTTTTGTGTGACCTTGTAAATAGCGACATGAGGATGTCTGCAAAAAGATAGCAGTATCTCTAGCTGAGGGGTAGACCAAGGCTAACCTTGCCAAAGTAGCCAAAGGAAGTAGCTCAACTGTCTGAGCAATAGTTAGTTGTAACAACAGACTTGAGTATTTTTGTATTTTTTCAGCAAATGTAAATGTTTCTTATGGTTCTTTTGCACATTGGGAAAAAAAGATGCATTTCACAGTTTAGGGAGTGATTCTGCTCTAGTACAATATGAGCAGGTCCGTGCTGCTTAGGTGCCTTGGTGACTGGGTGTCACACAGATACATGAAGACATTTATGGGATTGCAGTAGGCAATGTGGATTTATCTCTGCTTGACTTGAAACAGCATTTCACTTTGAATTCAGTTGTTTTAAAAATTGTAAAAAATCATTGGAACTTGTGAAAAGATTATCATCTTGAAATACAACCTATCTATTTTCCACAAAACAGGATAGACTTGCCTTTTTGAGGAACTTACTAAGTGGTAGACTAAAAGCAACTCCTGTGAGATACATGCTGGTCCATAGGGGAAACCCCCTATATATAACATTCTCATCAAATTGGGCAGAGTTTGTGACATACTTTTGTCTTGACCTTGAAATTACTGGAATTACCCTCACATTACCAACTAAAGNTTTTTTTTTTTTTTTTTTAGTGCTGTTGTTGAGCTTGCATCTTTGGAGAGCATTCAGCTGTGTTATTTTTATACTTGCTGGAAGCTATGTGTGTGCAAGAGCCCTAAGTTACACAACAGTGGCAGAGAGAGGTTGCATTTGCTTGGGATGAAGGAGTTGCTGGGGGCCCAGGTGTACATGAGGATTTTCAGATTGTTATCTATCTGTAAGCAAGGCCTGGGTCTGTTGTGGTGTAGGAGAGAAACAAGTGAAAAACTACCAGCAATAGGTGCTTGCATATTTTTTTTTCCCCAATTGATTATATTGTTCCTATTGATAAATATCCTGGACGTGAAGAGAATCAGTATCTTGTCAATACAGACTGCATCTTCCTTTTGATGATACCTCATTCTAACAGCTTCTTGGCTCCTGTGTGGTAAAAAACTCAATTACAAAACTGTTCAAATTAATCTTACAAACATTGGAGACAAATTTCACTTCTGTGATTTTTCAAATAATAAGCATTATGTGGTGTGTACACCAAAGAAGAGCTTCTGAAATGATCCTGGGGGCAGGGATGGGGAGGGGAGCAATTAAGCTGTGGAAAAGTTGCTAGTAATAAAATGTAAGCCAGTTAATAACTGCAGTATAGATTAATGCCTAGATAAGAGTCTTTGTCACTTCAGGTTTAGTTTTACTGACTCCGTTAGTATTCTGCTTTGTCTAGTCTGCGTTGAGGTTTCAGTTTTCCTGGGATATCTGTAGGAACGTGTATTGTTTTTACATGGTACAATGCAGTATTGTACTAGAAATCTCTTAATCATAGAAACAAGTTAGCGCATCTGCACAATACAGCACTGTGCAGGAATAAAGCTTTGGTCCTGAAAACAATAGTCGTGCCAGCCTGACGTGATCTGAGGCCAGCTGGCCCCATCCCCCTCAATAAGGCTAGTGAAGAGCTACCCCAGGCAGACATAGCTGCATCGCCTCCCCTAACATGAGGATAGCTCATGCAAGACTAGCTCAGCTGGGAGAGGTGCCCTAAGGCTCTGATCCTGGAAACAACAGGGGCATCCTTCTGTGAGCCCTCCTGGGACCACCGAGCTGCTTACTGCATTGGGCAGCTGCGACGTGGTCCCAGCACATGTTTGCCAGTAATAACAATTGCTGGGGCTCTCTGCAGTCTATTTTAAAAGTTTTCTGCTGTTTTGTTAACTAAAATCTTAAATTAAAAAAAATAATTAAAAAACACCTAAGGAAACTTTGCAATTTTAGTAAACAGAACAGTTTTTGGAAGGATGCAACAAATACTGGGCCTGCAGTGAGGGAGGTGGTAGGGCTGTGCAGCTGTGGGGGAGGGCTGGCAGTGACAGCAGAAGGAACACTGTCTATTTTGCTGCAGCAAACCATTACATCAATTCAGTTGCTGATGGCACCACCTTTGCTCTTAAGTTCTGAAGGATTGTAAACAACCCTAAAAGCTAGCACTAACAAACCTACAAAGTGCGAGTTCCCTAGCGAAATACTAGGGCATAAGCCATGTAGCTCATTGTGCGAGCAGCCCTATATGTAGCAGTCCCCACATGATGGGGGATGCTTAATCTCCAAAAACTGGGCCAACTTTAAATTTAATTATTTAATATAGTTTTAGGAACCTAATTAAACGTAAGGAGATTTTGAAAAAGCCAAAGGAGTTGATTAGTTATGAATGTTACATAGCTAATGCAGACCAGTTGTTCTTACCGGATCAGGAAGCAAAGGTAAATAAACTGAACAAAATGTTCCACTCAGAGTGTGAGATATTGGGACAGACAATAATACATTGCTTTGCCCTTGCTTGTATCTTATTTCCTCTCCTTTTGTTCTGATTTTGTTGCTGTGTGCGCTAGATCGTTTTTTGCCCTCATGCCTGACAGGCTTCCCCCATGTTCACCTTACCAGATTTGTCCTCTCTGAATCTGTATAGTACTCAGTTTCATTCAGTTCAAAACCCCGGCCCCAAGTATTTTCCTTAAAGGTTTAAAGATGATCAAAGCTTCCAAATTCACCTACAAAAGCTGTTAAAGAATAATTGGTGTTGCACACCTAATTTGTGTAAATCATTGCTTTCCTCATTCCTAACTTTCCTTTTTATATGTTCCTCATGTTCAGTTCCTTGGTTTAAACAAATTAATTTATCTGATACTATTTAAGAAGTGGGGAATAAAAAAAAAGTGTTGGTGGTAGATAACTGGTTTAAATTTTAGAAGCCCTTTTAAAGCTGGCATGGCATCTTAAACAAGCGGTTTAGCTGTTCCTCTGCCACAAAACTGCTTCTTCCTTCCTCAGAGCACCCTCCATGGTGCTGGCACAAGTAGTTGTTCAGCTGCGTGATGAACCCAGCCAGTAAATTGATCCAGAGGAAGGGTAGGTCAATGGCTGGCTTTAATACGGATTTGTTTCCCAGTCCAGCCCACTGCACTTACAGCCCACTGCCTAGCCGTGTGTTTTCTGGCACAAGGCAGAAAATAAGACCTAGTGGCTGAGAGGGAGTATATAGTAGGCTGCCCTTTGTGGCAGCAGCAGCATGGGTTTATATTATATTAAAGTAGTGGTGGGCCCGTGGCCTCAGGAAGTCCTTTGGCATTGCACGTAATGCAGTATAGCCGCAGGCTCCTGCTGTGCCAAGCACTCCTTGTTCTCCCTGCTCCCCGTGCCATGCCACTTCAGCCTAATGCTTTCCCTGCACTTTGTTAGGGATCCACCAGCTGTGGGATAAAGAGATACAGTAAGTGCATCTATTTATCTCTTTGGGTTAGGTAATCCAATGGAAAAATTTGGAAAAGAAGAATTATTTCAAAGCAGCATGACCTGGTAGGAGCAAACAGTCAGGAGCACAAGGCTGGGGAAGAGAGAGCATGTTTTTTTCTGACAGAAGCTTGGGGTTTCACAGGATTGGGTATAACAAACTGCACCCTGAGACAGAAGGAAGAGGGGGGAAAAAAAGGCTGGCTGAAATTTCAGTCCCTCTCAAGAGGGAGGGCCTATGCCTTTGTTCTGGGAGCACCATTTACACCAGTGTTACTCAAGCTATTCAAGGGTCCAGGGAGAAGGGGGAAGCTATGACGTACAAGCCTTGAAACAATCACAGGGTATTTTGGAAGGAGGAAAGGGAGGGAGGGAATCCACATCATAACAACAGACACAGAAATCTTTTTTTAGTATTAATCAACACAAATAACTGACACCATGCGGACAGTTAAAAAAATAATGCCAGTTTCAGTAGGAACTGGAGATGATCTATACAACTGAAATTGCAAGAGAGTTAAGTCAATGTGTAATAAAGCTAATGGAATTCTAATCAACACTTGCTTCTTAGTTTTAAATGTTAATAATAATAAATGGATTTTTTTTTTTTATTCCAACAGTTCTGCTACAGAAAGAGATGAGTGGTTAGAAGCTATCTCCAAGTCAATTGAAGAATATACAAAAAAGAGAATCACATTTAATCCTAGCAAAAGTCTTGAAGAGGTATATCACGCCATTATTGTTGGTTTGTTCCCTTTTTGAATATAAAGTTTCTTTGCAGGTGTTTAGAGAAACAAGAGGCATTCCATGATGAATAATGAAACAGGATGGTAAATGATAAGTGAACAGATGATAGAACAGAATGATATTTCATAATGTTATCTACTTCATAAATTTAAAATTATTTTCTTCCAAAAAACCCAAACCAGCTTTCTCAATTCTCTCTGTAATCTTGCAAACAGAAAGATGAAATGAAAAGATTTTAAAATGTAGCAGCTGTTGATATAAATAGGCTGATAAAGCTTGAAAGTCACACAGCCTTTTTGAACTAATTAAATGCAGCTCTGTGTTCAGGCTTGCATTATAACGGTCACTGATTAAATAGTAGATAACATTTAAGACCATGACAATTGATCAGAGAAGGCTTTCCAACATAATTAGAGTTAACCTATAATCACTGATAAATATTAATCTTATTTCTCATCACTGTAATGGTATTCTGCCTATGTTCTCTCAGGCAGATACAGAGAAACAGGAAGAAGATAGTCCGCTGGGATCAAAGGCTCCGATCTGGATCCCTGATACTAGAGCCACTATGTGTATGATCTGTACAAGTGAATTCACGCTGACATGGAGAAGGCATCACTGCAGGGCATGCGGAAAGGTTGGGCAATTTTGTGATTACCTTTTCAGTTAGTCATTCAGGTTCCTCCTGTGACAAATACAGATGGAGCCTGATTGCACCACAACAGCACTATTAAGGGAACACTGTACTATGACACAATTACATGGATTAAAAACAACGTGTTGGGTTGGGGTTTTTTTGTTTGTGGGTTTTTTGGTGGTTTTTTTTTTGTTGTTGTTTGGTGGTGTTTGGTTTTTTTTTTTTTTTTCTTTAGAGTAAGGTGTTATGACAGACCGGTGTTCAACCTTCTAACCTGTTACATGTTTCTTATTTTGCATTTTGGAGTACCATTTATGGTTGTCTTCTGCTTCTGCAATTACGTAGTACAAACGAAGAATGTTAGCTGAAATGAGAAAAATATCTTCCTCACTAATTTTTGTAAGATAAATAATGATTTTGTTTTTAAGTTAGTACAAAACTTATTTTAACACTTTTGAAAGGTATAGCTAATATACCTTTATTTTTCTTGTTTTGATCAAGTGAGAATGCAGAATTCAATGCAGTTGAGACATCTGTGTTGTGGAGAAATTGTCAAGGGAGCAATGACTATTTTTAGTTATTTCTTTAAAAGCTTATGACTTAAACAGTTCAGTAAAACAGTAGGCTTATTCTACTTTTCATGGATTGTTAACGTTGGCTTATTGACTTGTGTAATTCAGTGATTTTTCTTCTGTTTACATTTTTATCATTTAGAGGAGGAAAGAGCAGCATGTTGAACAGAAGGACATAAGGAAAAACCCAAGATCTTAAACCATTTTCAATGTAAAATAGTGCCTGTTTCAGGTTCTGTTATGGGATTAACAGTACTGAAGTGAACGTCTTTGAGCATTTGGTGACTTAGAGGTGCGCATCATGTACAATAATGCTCTTATCTGTTTCCAGATTGTCTGTCAAGCTTGTTCATCAAATAAACATGGTTTAGACTATATGAAAAACCAGCCAGCAAGAGTATGTGATCATTGCTTCAGGGAGCTACAGAAACAAGGTAAATAAAATCTGCAGAAACTGTCCGTCTTATTTTTGTGGCCCTTATTAACATGGTATGTCTGTGCCTCATCTTTACTGCTGGGTTCAAGTGCCTAATTCTGCTAGTGCCTGAAAAGCGATAGGCATAGAATCATGGAATCATTTAGGTTGGAAAGGACCTTTGAGATCATCAAGTCTAACCGTTAACCTAGCACTGCCAAGTCCACCACTAAACCATGTGCCTAAGCACCACATCTACACATCTTTTAAATACCATCAGGGATTGTGACTCCACCACTTCCCTGGACAGCCTGTTCCAATGCTTGATGACCCTTCAGGTGAAGAAATTTTTCCTAATATCCAATCTAAAGACATCTGAGGTTATAAGAGCCCAAACAAGTTTCTGTGGAGTAAGTTAGGAAGTGAATTTGCAATACATTGGCTCTTCCTTTCAGAAACATGCATGCATTTGCCCTACGATAATGACACGTAGCTTATGCCGCTTTCTTTTTGAGATAACTAGGGATACATTGCTTTTCATTAGTCACAGGGTACAAGTGTACATTAAAGTCCTTGCAGCTTATCATGACCTCCCAGTGGGTTCACGTGTACTTCTACTCTCTGTAACTTGTACGCCTGTAAACTTCATTTTTGGCAGCTAAGCTGCTGAGATAGCTGAAGTTCTGGGGCTCTATAAAGACATAGGCCTTCATCTTACTGAAGCTGAGTCTCTTCAGCCTCAAGCCTTGGCTCATCTGGAATTCAAGAAGTTGGCATATCTGCATCTCAGTTCTCAGGGCAAACTCTTAATGGTTGCCTACCGCACACTGGCAACATGGATTTCAATGTAAAATACCATTGCTATAGCTATTTTCATTGAAACACTTTCAGAGAACATGGTACTACTGATGCATGGTGGTAAAAACATTTGCTTAGAGAGGAGATCCAGGGTCAGTTTCCTTCTCATCCTGAGGGAACTCAAATCCATCTCTTTGAAGGAGCTTCATATCATTATGCAGAAATGAATGTAAAATCAATGGGGGCACACCCCAGTGAGGTGGGAGTCCAGTCCCATCTCACAAGACTTGCTCTGAATTCTGTCCAAAGACTCTAGTATAAAATACACAAATGAGCCATAAGCGGGGACTGAAACAGTTTGCTGCCTTTCCCTCTGGCAGAGGCTCCAGTTCAACATAAGCTCTCTAGGGTATCAGGAAATCTGTGATGCTCCAGTGAAATAATCGAGCTATGACTTCGAGCATGCTGGGAGTGGCATTTGTCATGCGGATGTGGAAAGCAGCATTGACAACCCTTGAAGTGGCGGTGGGAGCCTGCAGTGATAGGGAAGGTGGATTGCCTGGACCACCTGCAGGTGTCTGCATTGGGCACTAGGGGCTGCTGTGCTGCAGGCAATCGCAAGTGCTCTTAGCTGGGAAAAAAGCTGCAGAGTAGGTGCGGTACAGCTGGCAATCCAATTACTCTCCTGGTCTGCTCGTTATTTCAGAGCCTCACCATGTTCAGGGACAACTCTAGAAGGGGACTTAATGAAGCTTAGGACAGCCCTACTCCTTCCAGGCTGGGCTGGAAAATAGTGGAGGGTGTTGCTAGAAAAGGGGGTCTTAAAGGAGTGAAGTGTTGCAGAAGTCTTCCAAGAGAGACGAAGAAACTGCCTGCGGCAGTGGAGAAAAGACAGCACATGCTCCGGAGATGGGAATCTCCAGAAGTGTGTGTGTGATGGCATGATGCTGGAAGAGGAGCCCTACAGCATCCATACTGAAAAAAGCTGAGAAGATAACACATGTTTAGAATTGAAGGACAGAGTTGGGGAACAGAGGTAAAGCACAGACTGAACTGCAGAGGACAACTCTAAAAATTTGGTGTGGTTTTTAAGACTTGATTTTCACCCTGCTTGTGGCAAAGGCAGTTCAACATCAGGAAAACAGACTTTGAAAACAAACAAGACCAATCTGTTTAGTTTTAAATTTCTTGTGGTTTTTTTAGTCTGATTATGATTTGGGGGAGTATAACTCACGATGTTGATGGTAACACTGAAAAGTTAATTAACACTGAATTTAATGTGATTAGGTGTTACTATTGAAACACTGTAATCAGAATAAAAATGTCAGCTACTTTTAAGAAAAAAAGTCCAAGAATCATTGCCTGTGTTTAGTCATCTATGACATGAAAGCAATATATTCATCCTATGCATTTTAGATAACCAGTGCACTCCTAAGAGCGGATCCCCAGTCAACCATAAATCTCCATCAAGTGCCTTGTCTACAGTATTGCATAGTATTCCTTCTGGAAGAAAGCAGAAAAAAATACCCGCAGCCCTCAAAGAAGTAAGTGCCTTGCTGGTCAAAAGTAATGCCTTGTTGGTATTACATCATCAATATTAACAATGAAAAAAAAATTCCATATTTTAGCCATCTTCTCTAAAATCAAAAGTCGAAATTTGCCTGTAACAGTGGTTTGGGCCTTAGTTTTATATAGGCAGGGACTTGAACTATGAAGCAGTGCATAAACTGCAGAAACACGTGTGAGACTGTGATTCAGAGAGATAGTCAGAATTGTAATTTCTTTCTTGCTTCCCTGTGTTTCAAGGAATTGTGATTTACCTCTATACCAACAGTCAATGAGAAGACTCCTACACCAACTCAGCTCTTGGCTTATGATTAGGAAAGGTAGAGCTAAATTCTGCCTACCTAAACTGGAGGTCTTGGGAGTGGGAGGAAGTAATTTTTCTTCTTGTATAGGAATGTGTGTTCTCCAGCTGTACGTGGTCCTCAGTGTTTCAGCCCTCTCCTGTCCTGTTGCATCCAATTTAAGTTCCAACCCTTAGTGACTGCAGAAACCTCTCTTCCAGACGAGGTAGATGGTAGCAGACAAAATCGTTTTTCTTTCAGCCATCTGAGTTAATTAGCAACATTAACTTGAGATCAGGTAAGAATTTGAGTCTTTGACAGTACAGGGCTCTGGAAATCTGTTTTAAAAAAAGCTGTACTGCAAAAGCCTGGACAGATGCATACATGCTCTTGGGGTTTGTTTGTTTGTTAGGTTTTTTTTTTTCTCTTCAGGTTTCAGCAAATACAGAAGACTCTACAATGAGTGGCTACCTACACAGATCTAAGGGCAGTAAGAAACCATGGAAACACCTATGGTTTGTTATAAAAAATAAGGTGCTATACACATACGCTGCTAGTGAGGTAAGAGACCACATATTAGAAATCAAATATCCAATGATAATACTGTCTTTGTAACAAAGTTGTTTATTTTTATGATCTAGAAACAAGCTATAAAATTAGATCACCTTACAGTAATTGATCTGATTGCGATGTAGTATTTTGAAAAGGCCCAGTGAGCTTGGTACCATAATACATCTTGAAGTATCTTGTTCTGCAGTTCCGTAAGGTATTTTGAATGCTTGGAAAATGAGCAAACTAAATCTCTTTACTTCTCCTCAAACTGTCATCTTCAGCCTGGAGTTAATATTTAATATACAGTGCTGCAGTAGAAAAAAAGAAATGCATCTTACCTAATGGCATTTGCCTTTTTTATTTAGAATGTGTAGTCCTATTGCAGTGTGGAATAATCTCTAACCAATATATATAAGCTCTGCACATCCCAGCATGTGCTGAGGATGTAGTTTTATTGCATCTTATAATGTTTTGCAACATATATGGATGTATTGTAGCACTGGAAGATCTTGGTTTTCGCTTTTTTGTATTATATGTTGTAGTTTGCTAATAGCTTTCAAGAGCAAAATATCCAAAGCATCTGTTTAAAGGTATTGCTATCTCTCACTTTTTTTTCAGACCCAACCTATCTTGACTGGTAAAGAATTACCCTTCTTCAGCCCCACGCCACCCCCACTCTAGTTATTTCCTTATTTGTGCTCAGATTTGTTCCTGGGTTGTTCCTGCTGTAGTGCCAACCTTTATTTTAGAACTTAATAAAGTTCTGAATTAAAAATAACTGAATTATAATAACTGAATTATGTCCAGAACCTGATGTTATTTCCACCACAGCATTGGCAATAGTAAAAAACCCAAGTAGTTATAAAAATATCTTAAATAATTAGGTACAGAACAATTACTTTTGCAAAGATTTGAAAGGTATTTTAGAGCATTGTTTCTCTTCCGGCAGTTGCAAAGGAGACTTTGGCAGCTGTAAAGAAAGGCATATTAGTCTGTGACAGTCACCTTAAATTTTCTTTTGCTTGGCTTCCTCTGAGATATCAGCCTTCCAGGGTAGCTTCAGTTTGCAGCTCGCAATCACAAAATTAACTCTTTCCTATTTTCTTTAAACTAAGGAATATCTGTCCTTATTTTTCATCTTGATGAGCCACTGCAGGAGACATTGTTTAGAGATTCTCAAGGGAAGGTCCAGTGTGGCCTTAGCCAGGAAACCCCACTTAAGCTACTTTATATTAGTTCCAACTGATATAAAGATTAGTGGTAAAAAGACCACTTATTAGTGGTACAAAGACCAAAGACAGTAAAACAGATTGCTAAACCTTACTTGACTGTTTTCCAATATCAAGAAATGCTGCTTTCACAGGATACTCTTGTTTCAATGTAGAGGCAATTACCAAAGCCTTCACTTGATGTGACAGTGTTTCTGTACATTCTTTGTTTATTTTTTCTTTCCAGAAGCATTGCAGGACCCTGCCTAGTTACAAAACACTGTTTTGGAATTTGCACAGGGTGAAAATACTTTTTTTTTTTCCCTTCCAAAAATGCTGTGCATTGTACTTATTGATTAAAAGACAAGAGTATAAAAAAAGAAAGAAATTGAGATGAATGAGGAAGGGAAAAGGTTGCCTTTTTAGCCAGGTTTTGAAATTAAATGAAAAGAAGGTAAAAAGGTACAGCTTCTCTTGCTACTCTTTCCTAGCTAACCACTTGTGAACACTCAGCAACTTTTTTTCCCTATCCTGTTAATTTTCAGCAACAGAAAGCAAAATAAGTTTAGCCATCAAAAGTATTGGGAGTGTGACTCCAGTGCTTGAGAACATAGGTTACATCCATAGCTCCTCCTTTTCGCATACTCAGTGCAGGTAATAGCATCCCATATCACTTTTAAGACATGAAAACTTACTCTTGAGGTTGTTGGAGAGAGCACTGGGCTAGATGGACCTTTGGTCTGCTGCCAGGTGGTAGTTGATCTTTTGATAGAAGTAGTCCTTACCAGACAGAACAATGAGACTATACAGTGAAAGACAAGGTAGATGTTAGCAGGGAAATAAAAAGAGGAACAGCAATGTTGAAGTCTACGAGGTTTTGTTATTTCCTGTCCCCTGATTGATGCATGGAGACTATAAAAAGCAGCATTTTGTGCATGACTATTTGTAACAACTTGTTTGTCGTATAATCTGTTGCAATGGTACGGTGCATGAGTAAAGTCTAAATGCATTCCTTAGTATGTCTTACAAGCTTTAATTTTGTCTTTTTTGCTTTGTTCCCTGTAAAATAGGATGTAGCAGCGTTAGAGAGCCAGCCTTTACTTGGATTCACAGTCAGTGAAGTAAAAGATGAAAACTCAGAGTCTAGAGTGTTTCATTTACTGCACAAAAACACTTTATTTTACATATTCAAAGCAGATGATCCTCATTCAGCTCAAAAGTAAGAAACTATTTGAACTCATTTCTGTTACTTTTTTCTAGAAAATGTTTCAGAAGTCATGAATGTTAATATTCACAGGTTAAGCATATGTACAAAAGATGGGTATTACATAATATGTAAATAAAACTTTTAAATTACTTAAGCACAAGGTCGTGGTTTCATTAGGACTTCTGAAATGCTTTAAAGGAAGAAGCAGACTGCCCTCTGCAAAAGAATGAATGTAGGAGAATGGAAAAGTCTAAGATAAAGTAAGAAATCTTTCTTTTTCCTAGCCTATTGCTCAATCCCTGGTCTGCTGAAGTGAAAATTGAATGTTACCTTTGGAGAAATCCAGAAAATGTGTTTTAAGAATTAACTGATGTGTCCCTTTTTTTATTTCCAGCTGTAAAATTTAGTTATTTTTAATGAATATATGGCAGTGAAAAATAAAGTAAACCCTAAAAAGTAAAAGACAGAAGTTTGAAGTGTGTGTGCAGATGTGCATGAGCACCTAGGCACACTTAGTATGTTCAGACCAAAAGCCTGAATTCAAAGAACACTCACAGAAGCTGTTTTCATTTCAAGTCCTGCTGATGTGTCTAAGTTTGGAGTCATATTTATCAATTTATCTATTGTATGTGTTTTATATAAAATAACCTAGAAGCTTGGTCATTAATCAGTAGAAAACATTTGCTATATGAATGATGGAGTAAACTAGAAATGAGCATGGAAGCAATACATTTAAGTTATCTTGCCTATATGCCTAGCATATCTGACTGGTTTCACTGCAGTTTTCCCAAATGAATTTTACACTAATAAAATAGGTTTCACGCGCTAACTAGTCCATTATTAATACTTAAGCATTCAAATGGCTGCAGGTATAGTTTTGTGCAAATAGGGATATTCTAAAAAACAAAGTACCCAGGGCTACTGAAAATTTTGAATGGCTGAGAATGTGCTTACTGACGTTCCTTTACGCACAAAATCTGGAAGTCTTATTTGATTTTGGGGGTATTTTGTCTTGCAGATGCACACAAATGTTTCCTTGTTAATTAAGATAGTGTTCTCTTGTTTCTACTGTGTACTCATTTGTACTATATGAAACAAAACTAAAAAAATCCAAGGCATTCCATAGCTTTGTTTTCCTATTCAGACAATGGCTTTTGTCATCAGTAGGAAAACTTGAAATTGGACATACTCTATTTTACTGAGGCAAGGAATAACATTAAGTACCTTCAATTGCAAGCTTTTTCCAAGTTTTTAATATACTTAGGAGATTTATGCTGAATCTCCAGAATAAATGCTGCTTTGACAGCATTAAAAGAAAAAATAAAGAACATGCTGTTGGCCTGTTTGCATCAGTAGACACTATTTTTTCCTGTTAGGGCCAAAGAAATGTCTGATAAATTTGTTTCAGTGCAGTAATAAATTTTAACAGATGTTTACTTTTTGATGAGCTTTTAAATTCGTTAGTCCAGTACTATGTTCAATGCTTCAGCTGTTTATGAATTTGTTGTATTTGTATTCCATTTTAGTTATTTTCAATGAATACATGGCAGTGGAAAACACAGTGAGCCCTAAAAAGTAAGGGATAGAAGTTTGAGTTGTGCGTGCAGACAGGCACGAGCACTTAAGACATGCTGAATATGTTCATACCAAAAGCTTAAATTCAAAGAACATGCTGCACACAGTTACAAAGTTAAACACTCAGGGCGAGGAAGAGCTAACATCTGTGACTAACATTTAGATACCCTGTGAATACTAAGACGGGGAGGTATTTCCATGATAAAGATAATTTTACAATCTTTGTCTCATTCAGCTCTCGCAAGATTTTCACTCAGGAAAAAAAATCATCAGTATGTGAGCCCCTTAACTTTACATGCACACAGTTCAGCCCTCGCTCGGAAGACAAAATTATTCTATTTTTTACTGTATTTGTCAGTGTAGCATCAGAGTGCTTCAGAAACATTAATTTTTGCAGAATCCTTGAGAAGGTGAGGATGTTTATCACCCTCATAATCAAGTAGGAACAGAAACCACAGCTATAGGGGGTAAAAGTATCTGAATGTTAACTTTGAATGTCCAGTTTGAGACACCTTGCATCAGCTATTTGGGACTTCCCCCTGCTTTACGTATACTTGTATTTTCACAGATATAATGTGCAGGGTATCTGTTAATATGTGATCTACTAGTAGCACATACAGTGTGTGTGAATACAGGGGAAGTTCTGTCATCATGCAAAGGCACCATTCCTCCAGCCCATGTGCCCTGTGGCTTCCTCCCTCAGCCCCACTAGTCCTTCACTAATACCCTTGTACCAGCTGCAAAAGCAGAGGGCGTGGGTTATGCAGATGGCTGCCTCAGTTATAGTAGTGTCCTGATTCATCTCAGATCATGTTTGCAGTGAAATAAGAGAAGGGAGTATTGGGGTTTTTTAAAAGGGATGCACTCATGTTATTAAAGTTGGCAGAACCTTGGCATATCCTACGTTTTGAGCATTTGATTCCCCAGCTTCACTTGTTCTTTATGCATGTAAGTTCAGTATGGAAGAGGTACGGAAAGAAGTTTCTATCATCTGGCCTTGTACTGATACCTAATATGTCTCTAGGAAGCTTTGTATGTTTGGACTCTGGATAGATTTCTGGTATTTGCACTAACAGACCAACTAGTAATGGAACTATGATGTTGCTTCTTGTGTGAATCTGAAGCTAGTCACAGCACTGTGATTTATACTTTTACCAGCAACTTCCTAACAGTGTTTAATTTTCTAATAGGTGGATAGAAGCTTTTCAGGAAGGCACCATATTATAGCAGTGTCAGCATCGTGTCTACAAGTTTAAAGGAAAATGTCCAAGGGTGGTGGTAAAACAGAGTACAGCAGCTGTTGAAAGAAATGGAATCCTGCCATCTCAACCTACACAAAACTGTATATTTGTCAGGATTAGGAGTTGTTGCATTTTTAGTGTAAGGTAATATTTTTTTAAAGAATTGTGTGTATTTGTGTTGATACAAAATGTGTTATTTATTAAATTCCAATGTTTACTTTTAATGGTCAGAATTATTTGTGAGGTCTGCAATGAGGTCTAAAGTGCCCATGTCTTCAGAATGGCAGGTGGTTGGTCAACATATTCATAAAGCTTGTGCTTTTTTTAAAAAACAAAACACAAAACAAATCTGTTGCCATTGTACAGTTCCTCATGATTTGTGTATAGGTCTTGAGCTGTTGATGCTCACTTTGCAATTTAGCAAGAACAGATCGAGATAGGAATTTCAAAGATTTTGGATCTTTCTTGGCTATATAAACTCCTTTATGAGAAGTTGTATAAGATTGCTGCTCCTTTCCTTGAACGGCAGTTGAGATCTTGCATACCAGTACATTAAAACAGTACAACAAATTCTGTATCACAGAAGCAATTGCAAAGTACAGTTCAACTATTAAAAAAGACAAAAGGGAAAAATATTTTAAAACAGACTTTGCAATTACAGAGATAAGGCACTAGAGCTTTTACAGTACTACAAATGCCAAAGAGACTAAATTAGTTACCTTCAAACAATTGCAGGATATATTTTATGTTTCCAGTAGTCATTTAAAGCAGAGTAAAAAATACATTTTTTATATACAGCGAAAAGACAAAATATCTTATTCTTTTCAAAACTTTGTGTCAAATGAGTTCTGTACGCAGTATAAAATTGTATAAACTATTGTTCAAAGAACATTAAAGAAATATATGCACACCCCCCTCCCAAAATGTTAAACAATTGTATATTTAAATATTATGTTTAAACTGGAATTGTCATACCAGGAAAACCCAGCTTTTTTAGTGCAGATGGCATTGAAATGTATACCATTCTTTGAAATACCTTTTGTTTACACTATGATTTGTTCTGTTCGACACTTTAAAACACAATTCAGTTTTAGGTGTTTGGGGTTTTTTTTCTCTTTAAGAAAATTGTCAGTATACCTCATTAGGAAATACTTACTGGTGATTCTGGTGCATTTATTTAACTTTTGAAAATTTTTTAACACTGTAATAGCATAAATGGAACTAGAACTATGAAAAACACATGAAAATAAGCCATTCTTATGTCAAATGCAATGCATATGTAGCCAGTTAATTTTACTGTATGAAACACTTCTCAGTAGTCCTCTAAATCCAGGTAGTTGTGGTAACAGAATTAAGAGCAATTAACTTTTAGTTAATAGTTTGAACCCATGTTAATAGCTATTCTATGGCCTCACAAAGGAAAGAGAATAGATGATAGAATAGTTAGTAGTCATCACAGAAAGGCCAAGAATGAAAATACGAACCAAAATTCTCTTATTCCCTCAAATACCTCAAGATCAGGTCTAAGATACTAACATAGCTTAGAAGAAGCTTGATTTTCCAGAGCTTCTGTTAAGTTAGTAGCAGGCTTGGAAGCCTAATGCTTAATATTAAGCATACAAGTAACGTCATTGACTTCAAGCATTTCAGTAGAGTACCTTTCTGAATCAGGGACTTGAGGCTGTAGACCTGGCTTCCCTCAGGAACGCTAGAGATTTGACCAGATAGTGTTTGAAATTCAGTGGGAGTCTGATCAAAGCCTTTATTCTCTTTTATTTTAATACAGACGTGATAAACTAATATTTTTCTCTTGTTACATACAAAGGGCTTAATTTTCAAAAACAGCTACTGACTGAAGGCACGTAAGCCATTAGCATTCTCTTCAGGGTGATTTCTGACATTGTTTTTACTGTATCCAAAACAAAACTGATACCAATGTAACATAGATGTGATGTGGCTCTTCCAGTTGATATTATCAAAGGGGAGAGCTGCTTAATGTTTTTATAGGGACTGTACACCAGCTAGGATGGAACGCCGTGAACCGGCACATGAATAAGAAATTTGGCTAGGAGCAAGCTAATTTAACTTCAATTTATAGTTTGATATTGATCTCCCTGCTGCAAAACAGAGCAATAAAAGTCAAATACATACTGAATAAGGTGCCCAAGTTCTGCCTCACGGGTGGCGTCAAACTACCTCTCAAGGATTTGGTGCAGAGTGAGAAATAGTTTAAAGTGTTCTGTAACAGTCAGAGGACTTCTTCCAGAAGCAGTTGATCAATCAAAAAAATCTTTCTGTGACAGAAATAGATTGGAACGGAGCCTTAAAAACAATAGTACACATATTGCAGTCTAATTCTGTGTGAAATAAATTGTCTTTGTAAACATGTTTGAATATTTCTTTTCCTCTTTCTCCAGCACTAGTGCTTTGAGTCATATGAGGAACCCACAACATAGGCATTTTCATAACATTTTCAGATGGTTGCTTTTCAAACTTACCCTGTTTTTCCAGCTCGCCTCCCATTTTGATTCATTACCATCAAAAGTAAAGTATTCACTTCTCGATTTGTCTAAACACTAAAACAAGACCAGAAGTTTTTAAACACCTGGCTACCTCTTCTTATAAGAATCTATAGTTAATAATTAATATAAGATTGGTTAGTAGAGTATGAGACAAACATTAGCATTGAATATTAGTTCTAGCATCTTTATTCTTGAATAAATGAAAGGTTCTAGGATCCTGAATTCTCTCTAACTTAAAACTATTTTTTGTGCCCAAAGGACTTAAATGGGTAGCTGAGCAGCTATGGAACACATTTTACTAAATATTTTTTGTGTGTGGAAACTTGATTACTCAATTATGTATATAATATCATAATGTACAGAGATGTTTGGAAAGACACATTCAATGCATTTGTTTGCCATAACTGCTGTCCCCTGTATTTACCATCCAAATAGGCTTTTATTTGGAGCAGTCCTAAGTCATACTGTCTAAATGAAAGAATAAAATCTTTATTTTGTAAATGAAAACAGTTTAAAGTAGTTGTAAATATTCCTGTGGATATGTATGATTTTTGTATGAATAAATTCACATTAGTTGAGTTGGCAATTTTTTTTTAATATTTTCAGGTTTTAATGTATTATGTAATTCATGTATTCATTGATTTTTCAAATGGCAGAATTTGCTGTCATTATCTTGCACATCAGTCTTGCTTTAAAATTCATACTATGTTTTGCCCTTACAAACAGAAAACAGCCTGAAAAGGTAGGCTGTGTGCACAGACTGGCTGCTGCTGCTGCTGGACTGACCACCTGAAACATTAGTTTTAAATGAATTATCTTGCTTGTGTCAGCCAAGACACTACACACTCTCACCACCAAAACTGATGTCTTTGCTACAAAAATTATTTCCACCTTCCTGCCCTCCTGTCTTTCCTTAGCTGCCTCTTGCTGTCTAGTTCTTCATTTTCTGTTCCCTCTTCCCCAGCCCCCCAAACTAAAAGCCCATGCCTTCACGAGTTCACGATGTTTGTTTTCTGTAGAGCCCTTCTGCTACTGGGTGCAGAGCCTGTTCTGGAATGCGGCTTGCAGACCAAATGTGACAATCCAAAAAATTGCTCCTGAGCAGTCCCACCTGTAGGACACCAAGCAGCGGGGTTTTGTCTCCTGAAGCCAGCTCCCAGCTCTGGGGTATGACAGCCTTTCCGAGCTTCATCAGCCCAGAAATGAACTAGGCTCCCTACACTGATATGCTGTAACGCAGTGTGATATACAGGTCTATGAGCTGTGAGTTGCAGCAACAGCTGACTAGGATATATTAACCCACAGAGAAATCACTTCATTAATGCAATATTCTTGAACATTTATTAGTGGAGATAAGACAGTTCTGGAACACAGGATGCAGGATGAGAGGGCTATTCTCTCAGTCTCCTGGTGAATGGACATACCCATGGCAAAGAAAGCATCCTAAGAAACCATCATTCTAAAGAATTAGGGAAGTTACGTCTATATGAAGGTCAAATGAAGGGTGTTACATTAATAAATCCTTTTGCGAAATCCAGTTCTGCTGTATCTATTAAAGTATGCCTGAATCACAGTTTCTGTTGGCATAAGTATTTTAGCAGGGCCTGTAAGGGAGAGATTTTTCTGTCGGCTAGTTATGGTGCCTCCTCGTGCTTCTCTGACAGACGTTTGAAAGCAGTTTTTTGATAACTGGCAGTAACAGCATTTTGCTTCTCTGCATGTTTTTGATAGGGATGTGTCTGTTGTAATCCTGGCTGACACAGCTACATGGATGTGCCTTTGTAATACAGATCAAGTATGAATTGGGTCACTTGCTGAGAAAAAAAATCAAAATACGTCTTCTTGGTTACAGTGATGTTTCTGCTCTATTGAGGATATCAGAATACTTGTCTGAAATAAGCTTTGGTGAAAATTCCTGGGTATTTGTTAAATTAAACTGTAATAAGCTCCTTCATTTAGAAAGTGGATGTGCTTCTCAGGCTAGTTTGGGAAGTGACAAGTACTGTACATTGAGTGCTGTAACATTTTGACGCTTTCAGGAAATGCTTAGCAAGTTAATTGCTCCAATTTAAAAAAATTTTCATTAAGTTCATTTGCATTTGGCTTTTGGGAATGTGTTTGATCAAAAAGCAAAATAGGATGCTTGCAAGTACTGACTGAACTAGTGATCTTGAGCTAGGGTAGCTAGATACAAGTGCAGCTGTGGGACTGGGGGTGGGAGGAAAAGCAGGGAATTGGCAAGATAAGAGCGTGAATGATTTTATTAATGTTAACCCATAAATTGCTTGTATTATCTGGGGTTTTTTCATATCTGCTTCTCAGACGTTGATGCTTATGTCATCTGATTCAGTAGAAATGGCATAAAATGGTCTGAGTGAATTTGAGATAATGAAATTGTGCATACAGCCCCAGTGGCCTAAACAATCTTGAAGTTCCTGCTGATCTCCAACCACAGCTATACAATCTTCGTTGAACAGATGGAAGAGGAGGGGAAAAAAGGAACATATTCAAAGTATAAAACTCTTAATTAAAATCAAGGTCACTAAAATAATTAGCATAAACTAAGTAATTAACTAACACAACTTTGGTCCAACAACCAAACCAATGTTGAGGCATTGCCAGAACAGCAGTAAGTTGTTCCTTTGGCACTTTTTTGAAAGTCCAACTCCAGCCGGGAGTTCACTCATTAGCAGCTGGGCTCCCCATTGCCATTCCAAACCCTGTTCAGAGCAGTGCTGACATTTAAGGAACTAATTCGCTGCTGCCATGCTGGCAAAGACAGCTCTTTCAAACACCGCTGGTTCAACTGCTACAGTAACTGCGAGGGTAACTCACGGCGTGATGAAGCGGTTTATGTCTTCATCACGTTGCATGTTTCAAACCGAATCCGCAAGTCCCAATGTATTTGCCTCAGAGGGAAGGCCCTGCCGAGCTACCCAAAGCCAAAAGCAAACGCTTTGCGCCTGTGATGTTGCAGGCTGACACGTTCCCGTTTCCTCGCAGAGAACTGCAGCGGGGGATTTGGAGACTCGCGTTCTCCTCCCGGTGGGCACGACGATGCCCGCAGGGCTGCCAGAACGACTCGGGGCAGAGCCACGGTTCCCCATACGTGAGGGAGCGTCGCCTCAGGGCCCGGCCCGCTGCCACCTGCCCACGGCACCCCCTGCCCCGCGGTCTGTGCCCGTCGGCGGCAGCACCC